>JAAHCF010000199.1:0-53739 GCA_038367545.1 Beauveria asiatica | reverse complement strand
TTTTTTTTTGGTTTTTGGTGCTGTCCCCACTCCCCCCCCCGCGCGGCCCCCCCCCCCCCCCCCCCCCCCAAAATGACAAGCTTACCTTGGTGCTCCGTAACTACTGGTACAGCCTTCTCGTCCTGCCACGCCTGCTAACGAGACGCCCACCCAGCCTGCACTGCGCGCCTCATCAGTCAGCACTATTTGGGCGGCGGAACACTGCCGCCACACCTTTGCCGCCATGGCCTCGGCAGGACAGATCTGAGAGTATTGTTACTTTTGTGCTTAACATTGAACCCTCAAAGGCAGTGCCGTTCGTTGCTCATAGGTAATCGTGTCTGACGTCATTTGTGTGACCGAAACATAGTTAACACATACAGTCAGACACATCCTCAGCATGCTCACGCAGCCATCAGTGGAAAAGCAACATACTGGTAAATAAGTGTCCACGACAAACATAGGATAACCATGCCCGGTCCTTCCATCCGAACATGGCCGGGTCCGGCTCTGTCATATGGGCACGTCCTTCAGCTCCTTCTACACTGCAGCCTCTTCTAGAAATCTACTATGCACAGTTACACATGTATGCGCTGCACCGTGCCATGTGCGCCAAGGAGCACTTGTAACAGCAAATCAAAGCCCAAACGCCATATGAGAATTTCATAACCATGATCCTTCCTAAGGTGTGGCGTCGCCAAAACACCCGCTATACAACACCAGAACCATCCTTGTTTCAAGTTCCTTTGCTCCGGTCCGATATACTCATGAGCACCACCTATTGTCGCAGAAATTCAACCAGCTAATTACCACTTGCCAGCCTCACGAAGCTGTAGGGTACATTTTGTCCCACGAGCAAACGCAAATTCTCGACCGTCGTAAAGGCCGCACTGTCTGCAGCCCCGTATGCCGCGAAGCCGCTCTTATCGGCAATCTCCGCCGTTTCCATCGCCTGTCGGTCCGCAGTATGTGCCAAGTCTAGAAACACTTTTTTGTTCCTCGTCAATCCAGAGGTCTGACCATTACCTGCAAACGCGCGCAAAAGCAGTCTCACGATGCTACTTTTGCTGGGTCCCAACGCTGATACCATGACAAAGGGGGCAGCGCTTTCGTTCGCGCCGGACCGTGCTCGCTGTAGGCTCTCGAGACTGTTGAACTGTTCGATGGGCGGTGCGTTGCGTGTAAGTGTCGAGGGCATCTTGAACCCTAAAGTGTATATCTTTGAAAGCTTCAGCGCCTTCATTGCGAAGATGACAGGCGCTGCATCGTCCGATGAGGATGCCAACACCATGGCTGTGCGACCTGCGTATGCTGAGGGCGCAAGGTCTCTGGTTAATGCGCTAAGTATTCCTTTCCAGCTCGCATTATCAAACACCAGTGTAGTCGTCTGATTTGGACTAGTCTGTTTAGGGGCCACAGCACCATCTGATTGCCGAACAGGGCTTGCAGGCTTCGACGGCGGTCCGGAGCTTGGCTGAGACGACGAGCCTACCCTCACCATTATTGTGTCGACTGTCCCGATAACACGTGCAGCTTCACTCACAATTGGCCCGTCTCCATTGTTGGCTGCTTGAAGCATGGGGTTCTGCTTCATGAGGCTGGAGTACGAGAGGCCTGGATCAAGGTACGCTCCGCCAAAGGATTCCTGGCCAAATAACATTTCTAGTCCAGCTGGGCTGTTTGTCTGACGCTCTATGACAGCAAATTGGTGTGGGAGTCCAAGTTCGTTGAAACACTTTTCATAAAATGGCGCCCGGTGTCCCTTGACACGAGATTCCATGCTAGTAATACCGTAAAAGGCCTTCCTGGGCAGGCTACCCATGTGCGCAAGAGCAGAGTTGATCTCTGCGGCGCTCAGTTGGCCCGGTGCAGCAATCAGCGGCAATAGTGGGTGTGTAATTGGTGTGAAAGTTTTGTTGAGCGAACGAGTTATTTGCCCTACTTGACGCATATTGACGGCGGACAAAGGCGGCGCGTGCGGATACTCAATCTTGACTTTTGAGCGAAAGCATTCAAGTTGGAAATTTTCCGTGTGGTCATTGATAATCGCAATCATCTTTATGATATGGGCATAGTTGATTGAGCGTTCGAATACTTGCTGGGCATAGGCTGATGGCCACTTGAAAGTTCCAGAAAAGTCGTGGAAAGCTGACATGATGCGTGAGTTGCCCTTTCTCTGCCAGAGATCCTGTCTGATTACTTCTGGCAGCCAGAGTTCGACATCTATGTATTCCACGCCCCATTGAATGGCTCGGTACAGATACTCGCGGTACAGTTCTGGCTTGTCCATGGGAAATTTGCCATTCTCGTTGGTACAGCGCGTTGTGAAGATGATGGGCAATTCTGTTCGCTGACGTAGCAACATAACTTGCTCTCCAACGTACTTTAAGCTCGGAATATCGGCAAATGTGCCATCGGCCAACGGTTCCCGTAGCAGATCAACACGCAGTTCAACGGCGTCGGATCCCACTGTGAGGATGTCGAGGTTTGGGAGGGCAGCTCTAACGTCCGGGAAGGTCGTGGAGAGAAACAAGGTTCTAGGCTTGGCCATGAGTTCGCTGTGGTGGTTTATCTGACCGAGAATAAAGGCGGAAAATCGGCAAAGGTCTCGGCGCAGGTCCAGAGTGTCAGAGTAGAGAAATTCATAATCGCACTGTTCCGAAAGGTGCAAGTCTGGTGGCATGCCGAGGCTGACCAAGTGAGCATTGATTGCAACAACCAACGAATTATCCCTTGCAGCAATATCATTGCGCGCAGCATCTGCAGGAATGCCAATGACGGAGTCGTGGTCAGCTGGCGTGACGTCGCTGAAGCTAGATTTCAGTCTCGACGATTTGCCAAGAACTTCTCCAAATAGCGAAACAATTGGCTCTTGTCCTTTTCCGTAAATGATGACAACGATTCGGGAGTCTCCCCCTTGCAGAGAATCTCCGAAGAAGCTACTGTCAATCACGAGTGGGCTTTGACTGGCGCGCTCTCCGTTGTCAACGTCCATTCGAGAAGACGCAGAGTTGTCTGCAAAGGCAGTCATGGAGCCTGAGCTCGGTGGAGGGCTCGTGAGGAGTTGGTGTACAGCAGCCATACCGCTGTGTGGTGTAGCTTGGCAATGCCGACGCCTATGGGCCTTGAATAGCTGATATGACAGCAGCTTGGTGAGGCCGTCTCGTCAGTGTTGCTGTTGCCTGACTTGTACAATTATAAGCAACCCATCCGAGTGGTTTCGGCCTGCTCCAGTTTCAGGATGGAGAAGCGCCGATGACACGGAGCGTTCCAAATAAGAATCGCCTCGCGAGATGAGTGAGATGGGATATTGCAACGTGAGCTCGTCTCACCGCACTATCAGAAGCGGTATACGCTGCACCAGGAGGCTTCCAGCACCTCTTTTGGTCTATAGGACACGTGAAAAGTATCGTCTGTGGAATTCTGTAGCGATGGGGGGAAGCAACGTCTTTGTGATGAGGTGTTGTGTAGGGTCGAATGCGCCTAGCTGACGGCTATCGCATTCCCGCGCAAAGATAGGCAGAGAGACGACGGGTCACGGCAGGGAAGCCACCGAGGTAATGTACTCGACGGCCAAAAGCAGTAAATCCAAGGGCAAGATAGAGAAATAACCGATTTGGCATGCAGCCGAGGTGAAAACGAAATCATCGACAATCGTGGATGATGTTGCTTCTGGGGGCAGTGGGGTTTGGATTCGGGTTGGAGGCAAGTCACTGTACAACCCACTGTACCTAGGTACAACCCACTGTAGGCACAACCCACTGTAGGCAACCCACTGTAGGCACAACCCACTGTAGGTACCTGGGTGCCAGGCGAACAGTGTCAGAAAATAGTGGCTAGGTATGTACCTACAGTGGGTGTAGGTAGCTGGAATGTACTGGCTTCAGTGCCAGCGCCAGCGCCAACAGCGAGCTCCAAGGGAAGCGTGGAAGCAAGCCGCCTATCACGACCTGTCAATCAATTCCACTCGCGGGAATGAGCCATGGCACCAACAAAGCTTTGTGGCTGGTCTGCCGCACCTTGATTCTCCACCAATGACGGCCCGTTGTAATGACAGCTTTTGAACCTGCAACCGGTCGGCCAGTTTTGCACAACCTTTCAAGAGAGTCATTTCATCGTATACCTCGTTCCTTTTGAAGCCGTCAATACTCAATTGCCCGATTAAGCAAAGTTGGCCGCTTGGGTTCTGCACCCACCCATTCTATCAGTCCCGCTCCTCTTCTGCTCAATCAGACTACGAACTACGACATCTCAGCAGAGATTGCGTGCGTGACCTGTATATTCTCTTTTGTTCCATCTGCCTTCGGGCCTGGCGGCTTTTTTTCCTTCGCCATTTCCAATGATAGGGCGTTGCTAGCTAACTACCACTGATGCTGCAGAGTGTGGACTTTGACGTATTTCCACCTCTCCAAACAGGTCATGCACCAATTCCAATCCCACATTGATAATCTCCACACTCCGCTATTTGTTTGACTGGACATTCTCTCAAGGCTCATTTTCCACGAATCAGGTCCCCGACTGTCCTTAAGATGATGTCGGTGCAGACATTGGTTGCAAGTTGACCAGACTATCGGGTAGCGAGATAGCAGCTCGACGCGACCCTGTGATCAACACATCAGAAACTGCCTGGATCTGTGTGCATGGCCCAGTAGCGCTGAAAATAGACGGCATCATGCGGCAATGCTGACACACAAAGATATGAAGCCGCAATGAACGCCCCATACCAGACATGAGGCACGTCAGGAGAAAAAGCATCGATATCTTCAAGCCAGAGTCATGAGACTGACATAAGTCGACCAGCCTGCTACCTGGATCTGGGGGCGGGTTACACTAGTACTGTCAGCATCAACCGATGGAACATGGCGGGCTGAAAGCGCATTCATCGCCTCATGTACTCGTCGCTGCTTGGATTGAGGTTCGCGCGCTACGTTTCCATCGTGCCAGTGTTGCCCAATGCATGTGCTGCACGGCTGGCATTGTGACCAAGTTATCTGCTCTGTAACGACCTTTTTTGGCAGTCAGCTCGTGAAAGTTCTTGGACCTGCGCAGATTATAAACCACACCGACGAGATATGCGCGCACAGCTTCGCAACATCGTCAACGAAACTGAGGGCGTAGAATGTGCACAGCCCAGGTCGTGAAACGCTGGAAAGCTGCGGCAGCGGTGTCGGCACCCTGGGTCGGCGACGGAAGGCCAACTGGACGAAAGCCATGGGTGCTGCGACGCACATCAAAAATTGCAAACAATGTAGGGTAGGCGCTCATTTTGGAAGCGCCACGAAAAAACGCGGTGAGCACCCACGCGTAATTTACAAAGAGTAGTACTACCGAGACGAGCCATTTTTCGCAAAAGCTGGCGATATCACAAATAAAACGAGCTTGCACTGGCAGTCGATCTTCAGAAGCCACTTGCGCACAGTGGCTCTCGGCAGCCGGGCTACACTCGGTGTATAAATGTGAGGATGGTAGTCGACATACCCAAAGAGCAGAGTGTCCTTGGAACATGTCTGCAGACAATCAGGTGTGCAATACGCGCCCAGTGACTGTCAAATACGCTCAAAGGAATCATTCTATCAGAGTCTGACATTGCAGGCCTGGACGCTAGAAATGGCAACCACTTCCCCTCGGCGTACCCTTTCTTACGATGGCCGCGAAACCAAGACTACTTCCTAGCAAACACAAAAAGGTAAATGACGCTAGTTGTCGGCTTAACACCACCATATCATCAGATTCAACAGAAAGAAAGGCTTGCTATGACTCAAAGATGTACATGTAAAAAGTACGTGGCGCGGCATCATTGTGCCGTCTATATCTTTGACGCTTTGGCGCGCGTGAACCTTGGCTTGACCGGAATCTTGGGGTGGTCTCCCTCCAATTCCATGCCAGTTATCTTTTCCAATTCATCCACAGCTTCATAGGCCCTGCCAAGATTTACCTTGAGAGTTCGAAAACCTGCCTTTTTGGCAGCTTTGAGATTCTCTCCAATGTCATCTAGAAAGAGAATGTCGGCCGCCTGAACGCCTGATTCCCACCCTAGATTGCGATTCCTGGGCAAATTGGCATTGTCCCGGGCAAATTGGTCCAGCTTTTTCGTGGCAAGCTGGTAAATGGCGGGTTCTGGCTTGCGATGGCCAACATGCGCGGAAGAGATGAAGACGTCAAACAATCCTGTCAGTGGGCCGGAGAAGAAGTCGGCTCGGTGAAGCTTGTGGCCGGGCGGGAAGATGACGGTGTTGCTGAGAGCAGCGATAATGTACCTATTCTTCGCCTTGAGTGCTTGCAAGGCGGGGAACATCCATGGATCCTGTTTCGTTGATGAAGTCATCATTTCGTTAAAGAGCCACTCGGCGTCAAGCTTGGGCAGCGGAGGAGTGACATCTTCTAGTTTGGGGTTCTTTGCCTTTTCTCGCTGGTAGAAAGATTCCCACAATGACTGATTGTGCAAGTCGCGATTGAAGCCCTCGAAAAAAGCTGCATCCATCAGAATATCGCCCCGCTCAAGACGGTGCCAGAAGCCGTTGGGCGCTGACTTGGAGATCGAATGATTGACCCATCCCGGAGGAATGCCGAGACTCAGTTCATGGTCTAAGATTGCTTGGAAAGGAGAAACCACCTAGACAAAAGCGTTAGAGAGCCCAATACCGTTACCCGATGAATCATGTTTAAATCGTAGCAGCAACATACACAAACACCACCAATGTCAAACAGGATAGCCTTGGGCTGCTGAGGCCCGTATAGCTCACCGTCAATGGCCTCAATGATGAGGTCCGCAAGTGGCTCATCACCAGGTCCGGACATTATGACGGAGACAATCGTGTGTAGTGCTGTAATTAAACCCGCGTTCTGCTGGAGGCGCAGCTGCAGTTCTTAATCGTCGAATTGGACTGACAAGACATTTGGTAGATTAGCCCTGGTAAACGCCTTGCCTCGGCAGGGCCCCGCCGAAATCAGCGTTGGAGCTCCGGTCGCGCGGGAGTCCGGAGCCCCATTTAGTAAGTCGTAAAGCACGTGACTCTTGCTGCAAATTTGGTTTCAGATTCCACCTCGTCACCAACCACGGTTTCTCGTAGTGGGCCGCACAATTTGGCAGGGTGCATTCGCTTAGGGCTTGAATTTATCCCCCACCAAAATTTTGCTGGTCGCATTTCCCATCAGGAACTCGCATCAACACCTACCAGACCAAGTCCAGTGTTGACCACCAATACCGTCAAAATGGTAAGTTAGGCCTATCTCCCGGGCTCTCAGCGTTGATGAGAACCTGCGGTTTCGATTCGATTATTTGTTCATCATGGCCGCCTGGCAGAAACGCCAATGGCCATGTATTTGCTCGAGATGAAGAGTCACCGCAAGTTGCTTCGGACGGAGGACGAGCAAGTCTGAAGCGCAAATTGCTGACTCGGGGGTCATGAACATTAGGGTTTCAACAAGATGATCAAGAGTAGTGCCTACTACAGGTAAGCCGTCCTAGAAACATCAACCTCAGTTCTGGAGTAATTGTGCTAACTCATTCGCAGCCGCTACCAGACCAAGTTCAAGCGCCGTCGTCAAGGCAAGACCGACTACTACGCCCGTAAGCGCCTCATTACCCAGGCCAAGAACAAGTACAATGCTCCCAAGTACCGCCTGGTCGTCCGCTTCACCAACAAGGACATCATCATGCAGCTGGTTACCTCTGAGATCTCCGGCGACAAGGTCTTCTGCGCCGCCTATGCCCACGAGCTCAAGGCCTACGGCATCGAGCACGGTCTTACCAACTGGGCCGCTGCCTACGCCACCGGTCTCCTGATCGCCCGCCGTGCCCTCAAGAAGCTCGGCCTCGACGAGGACTTTGTCGGTGTCGAGGAGGCTGACGGTGAGTTTACCCTCACCGAGGCCGCCGAGACCGACGACGGTGAGCGCCGCCCCTTCAAGGCCTTCCTCGATGTTGGTCTTGCCCGCACTTCCACCGGTGCCCGTGTCTTTGGTGCCCTCAAGGGTGCTTCAGATGGTGGCATCCTTGTCCCTCACTCCGAGAAGCGCTTCCCCGGTTACGACATTGAGACCAAGGAGCTCGACGCCGACGTTCTCCGCAACTACATCTACGGTGGCCACGTTGCCGAGTACATGGAGACTCTGGCCGACGACGACGAGGAGCGTTACCGCAGCCAGTTCGCCAAGTACATCGAGGACGATATCGAGGCCGAGTCCCTGGAGGAGCTGTACGCTGATGCCCACAAGGCCATCCGCGAGGACCCCTTCAAGAAGGTTGAGGGTGCCGGTCCCAAGAAGACCAAGGAGGAGTGGAAGGCTATCTCTCTCAAGTACAAGACCAAGCGTCTGACCAAGGCCGAGAAGCAGGCCAACGTGCAGAAGAAGATTGCTCAGCTCCTTCAGGAGGAGTAAAAAGTTGCCATAGATATGACTTTCTGGTAATGTTTGGTTCTGGAGTTTTCAGGGGGGCTGTGATGAATAAAAATACCACGAGGCTTTCCATGATTTTTTTTTTTACCAACTGTTCATCTAAATCTGTGACGTATGAGATGTTTGTGATGGAGTGAGTTTTGAACGAGCCAATGACCACAGAACGAAGGGCCACGGCGGGTATGGCATGGAGAACGGTTGTATTGGAGCGGATGCCTGTGCGTCATAGCTGCGCCAAAACCTGAACAAGCAGGGAGTCGAAGTCAACAGCGAAGGAGTTAGTTGTACTGTAGTAACGGAGCCAATCTGGGCTCGAGGGCTGCTTATCAGTACCTAGGCGGACGAGAGGAGAGTGAGGGGTTGCAACATTGAAGAGGCTTGGTCGCATCTCCCGGATTGGCGCTTCGTCAGCGGGCCGAGTCTTGTGTCTGTAGTCGGTCACTGGCGGGATAGCATGGTCCCCTACTCAGGGTTGCAGGCTTGTGGCAGGTCTAGAACTTGGTGGCTGCCGCTGCGTGGTTTTTGTCAGCCTTTGTCCATGACACCACCTGGACTTGTTGTATTATCAAAGGCGCCACTGGGATTGGAGAGTGCTACCGTCATTCTTTGTTTGAGTACCACAGTACCTAATAAAGGGAGTGAAGTTGTCGGCAGGCACATCGAAATCGTAGATGCTGCCGAAGACAGCAGCGCAACAGGAGCTGTAGCGGTCAGCTGTCGCAAAATATCTGTTCAGTACTGATTACCTGGGGCGTAGGAAACGTTGTTCATCTGAAAGATATCAGACAACTTGGTATGAAATATTGATTGTTTGTGGCTGCGCAAATGCAATCATCACTCCTCCAGTATGCAACTGCACTCACTGAATGAGCATACCAGTTCAGAAGTGGCTGCACTAGCTGAGGAACTGAGGGTCTACAGAGGTACCAGTGCTACAGCCGGCGGATTGCTGAGCTTGCAGGTACATAGCAATCCAGAGTGGCTGCAACGCTCAATCTCTTTCACCAAACGGACCAAACATTACAAACCACAGTTGAAACAACTGACCAGTGGCAGAGGCTGGAACCGAGGGAAGTGGGCTCCCTGAAGTGGCGCGGCAGATCCAGTAACTGGGCGCTAATTACCACCTTGGAACCACCCAGAGCCCGCTGAAATTTGGCTGCTCCGGCGCTGACTTGATGGTTTTACAGGGCACATCCCCCAGCTTTGCCACCCGCTAATTATAAGCCTTGCTCCCCACGATTGGCTTTTGCTGCCGTGCCACCTGTGCTAGAGTTGCAATTTGCCCGCTCGCACCAGGCGGAAAACGACTTCTTGCTGTTGGCTTTGTGTTGAGATCAAGCGCATTGTACTACTTTACAAGATACCGAGCTGATGATTTGATGCTATCGGACTGCCTGCCGTCTCGAGACGTCCGTCATCGCTCGACTCGCCTTCTTGAGCCAACCCCCCTCTTTCGTCATCGCTCGCCAAGTCGTCTTTGATCCTGCTCGTTCATGGGACAATAACATCTTTAAACGGGCGACACCGCAACGGCTCGAGAAGTGCTGATTGTCGTCTCTGTACTACATACATAGAAGCCCGGCTCTGCGCCGCCTGAATTACCATGGAGCAGGTTCATGGTGTCGACGTCAGCTGGATGACTCCAGGGTCCTCCAAAGGCATGTCTACAATCTCTTCTGCGCGTTCGCTCAAGTCACCCCCGGGCGATTCTCGACATTCGTCACTGAAACTTGGCTCTATTGCCACTGAATTGTTCTCTTCAACGATTGCGCTAACCTCCTATCCACAGACAAACTCAATAAATCCTCGCCGCCCAAGGCCACTACCACCCAGCCGCGCCAGATACCAACAACATCGAACGGCATACCGTCGCATCAAACGAATGATTCCAAGTCTGGGGTCGAGGTCAACGGTCAGCTCAGTACATCTCTGAATGGTGGCTCTGGCGTAGCCAAACGCCTGTCGAGGTCTGGCTCTGTCGATAAGCAGCCCGGCCCCAATGGAACGCCGCCTGGGCGTCGCAACACCTGGTTTTCCAACATTTCTGCCAAATTCTCGGGCTCATCGCCTTCCGCAAACGGCCCCCAGTCTCCAACGGAAACGACGCCATCTCATCATCACACAGGTCTGCTGCACCGCAGTATGTCGCACGAGGACCAACCCCCACCACCACAAGCATCTGATCCTCCCGTGCCGAAGATCTCGCCCTCTAGAAACGCTGTCCTGCAACATGGCGCCAAGCCCGAGGGCAGTGGTCCTTATACCCCTGCACCGCCTAGGTCAGGTCAAGCCGGCATTCTCAGTGTTTTCCGTCGCTTGTCGTCATCTTCCTCTGTCAATGGCGCATCCCAGAATCGTCTTGCACACGGCCTCGTCCAACGCACAGTACTCAACAAAGACAAACACAGAGAACGGTGCCCTATCGGTGAGCTCAAGGCGGCCAAGCTACGCCGCGTCGCGTTTTGCGTCGACGTAGAAATCGCGCCGATGCCCAAGTATGCAGATGGCGAAGTTCCTACACAACCAATTGACAAGACATTAAAGAAGAAGATTGGTGAAAAGGGTGAAGGCGAAGCTTTGAAAAGCGATAGAGCTGTCATGAAAGAGGAAAATCTCGACGACGGCAAGTCACCGCGAGCGACAGAGGTCAAGGCCAGCGGTCCCGCAAAGGGCGCTGGCGAGGAGTCTGGAAACATGGCAAACAACGTCATTGATGAAAAGTCAAGCGGTGAAAACGACAGCGCAGAAGCGGATGCTCCAGCAGCTGAGAAGGAGCTATCCAGGAAAAAGGAAAAGAAGAAGCGCAGCGAAGAAGAGCGCAAGGCGCGGAAAGAAAAACGCAGGAAGCTGGCTGAAGACAATGGCTCAATTCCAGTCGAAATTCATTATGACAGCAGTGATTCGCTCGGTTCGACCAGCTCGGGCACACCTAACACGGGCTCTCTGCCAACAATCAACCCAGCCAGAATCTACAGGAGGTGTTGCCAGCTCCGAGAGACGCCTATCCTGAAGAAAATCACAGAACAGCTCACGGATCCGATCAACTTTTCGCTTGGAGTGCTTAGCAAGCTGGATCTGACGGGCTACTGGCTACAGCTGGCCGATCTAGTGACACTCGGCGACTATCTTGCTGTTGTACCTGTTCGAGAAGTCTTGCTCGAGAACATTGGTTTGACGGATGAAGGCCTCCGTGTTATCTTGGCTGGCCTCTTGGCCGCGAAACCACCCAACTTGAGCCGCAGAAAGCCAAAGCACGAACAAGAGCCTCAAGGCGGCGTAGTTGAGCGTCTCGTCTTGAAAAACAACAAGCTTGGTCCGGACGGTTGGAAGCATCTGTCCTTGTTTATATACCTCTGCAAATCAATCAAAAGTCTCGACCTCGCTCACATACCCTTTCCGCGCCAGGCACTCTCTCAAGTCGGCGCCACACTGCCCAACGGTCAGCACATCCCCCGCAGCATCGCCGACATCTTTGCCACGTCGCTTGGTGATCGACTTGGTGGTCCAACCTTGGAGATGATCAACATTGGCGAAACAGAACCTAGCATGGAGCAGCTCGGTGTCATACTCGATGGCATGATGAAATGCAAAGTGAAGCGGCTCGGCTTGGCGCATAACTACTTAGATGAGCAGGGCATCCAGCATGTGACGAGATACATTTCTTCGGGCATTGTTGAAGGTCTTGACCTGGCTGGCAATGATCTCCGGGGCCACGAAGAAAGGATTGCATCGGCACTGGAAGCAAACGTTAGTCTTTGGGCTCTCAGCCTCGCGGGCTGCGAACTTGGGCCATCTTCTCTCTCCAAGATATTACCGGTTATGGCGAGCATACCAGATCTTCGGTTTGTCGATCTTTCACATAACAGGGAACTGTTCCAATCGCGGCCCAGCGCCGTGGGTCTTCTAAGAAGGTAAAGTTGAATGGCCATTCTTTTTTTTTCAAACATGATACTAATCGTTTTGAAGATATTTACCTAAATGCTCTGGGTTAAAACGTATCCACTTGTCCGATGTCAGCATGAATCCAGAGCAAGCCATCGCTTTGGTAGAGGTGCTTCCAGAAATTCGACAATTGGCACACATCAAGCTACTGGAAAACGAGGAGCTCGTCAAGCTGGCACACGCCAAGAGTGAAGAAGCTCAAGAGGAAGCTTGCGCACTTTATGCTTCACTCATGGCGGCGGCTCGTGTCTCCAAGAGCATAATCGCCATCGACATTGACGTACCCCATGATGAAGCGGGCGAAATCGTCAAGGCCATGGCGAAGCAGGTGGTTGCATACTGTCTGCGCAACATGGAGCGGATGCCGGATACGGGTATTGGTGCTGCCATGGCGGCAACTTTGTCGGAGACTAATGGAACTGACGAGTCCAAGCCTGCCGGTTATTCTGACGTGATTATGCATCTCGTAGGCCACGACGTGATGCAAGAAAGCGACGAGGAAGACAACAGCTCCGCCCCTGATGAAGACTACGTGATTGGGGGCACTGGGGTTGTCAAAGCACTCAAGTGCTGCCTCGAGAATCGCGGAGACGAGTCGCAGCGCCAGTCCGGGGAGTTTACTCGCGAAGCGGAACCTGACGCGTCTCTGGCAACTCGCAAGCTCCCAACAGGTGGCAAGGCAAAGGACATGTCGAAGCATCTGCTTGCGGGCGCACGCAAGATTCGGCTACGCTTACAGCCTGCCCTCATCAAGGCTAAAGCGAACCCAGACGATGAGATGACCCTGAGAAAGCTCACTTTCCTGGACGAAACGCTGCAGGGCATCATCAAACGTTTCGAAGACGAATACCCTGACACGCGAGAGGTGGCCGAGCCCAGCATAACCGACCCGAAGCGCGGCAGAAGCAGCTCTGAAGAGTCGGTCAACGGCCCCGCCGTTGCGGAAGAAGCAGTAGTCTCGGATGGCGAAGACGACGGCGAGATACACGCGCAGCGGCTGTCGCGCAGCAACTCGACGTTATCCAAGGTGCTGGCTGAGGAGGAGGGTCGTGTGCACCGGGCGGGTCACCGGTTCCGGGTGGGCATAGTGTCGCAGATGCAGATGAGGGACCTGATGGCCACGATTGACGACATTGGCGCGGATCCGCGGCACGTGCGTCTGCTGACGGAACTGGCCGAGGACGTGGGCGGCGCCTTCTGGGACGAGGTGCAGACCAAGGGCGTCATTCAGGCCTACAAGGACAACCGCGAGTCATTGCTGACGACGATGAAGGGTAACGACCCCGACGGCGCTCAGTGGGAGCGCTTCGTCGAGTCGCAGAAAAAGGCCCTTGCCAACCGCACCGTGCCCAGCGAACAGGAAAAGTCGCTTCGCGAAGCGGCGCGGGCCGCCGACGAGAGTGCGATTGCCGACTGATAATGTGCGGCGGTACTTTTGGAGAATGGCAGCCGCCATTGTATTTGACACATTGTTGTATTGCGATGCTATTTTTACCGCTTTCTTTCCATTTCTTTTCTCCCGAGCAAGCAAGTACAGACGTACTACCTGTATTTCACTTGACAGCTATCATTTTACTATATGGATTTGTCTGGCGTCATGGATGGGGCGAGGGGCAAGTGGGATGCGCCGCGGGGGAATTGGGACGCGGAAGGTTATCTTCACATGATTCGCATGTATAGGTACTTTGTTTTTAACGCCCAATTACATAATTATCATGAATCAAAGCAAGCACGCCAGACCCGAAGCAAACGTCGACTTATTAATCTCACAACCGCCTCGTATTCGCATACTGGCCCTGTCCCAACCTGCCAACTAGTTCAAAAGACAAACACCGTAACTAACTAGTTGGGCTGAAGAAGGGTAAAATAGGCGGCGAAACCCCCCCCCCCCTTCTCCCTCCCCCACCGACAGACCACGCGCGTTTCTGAAACGAAATGCATTTTTCTTGCTTCATCCATTCGATTCATACAGAAAGCCACCCCAGGCCCGCCGAAAAAGTCAGGCCACGCACACTCAATGGCGTTGAGCGCCGTGGCTGTGGCTGGCAACGTCTGGCGAGCGCACCACTCCCCCCCGCATCTCACGCCATCTCTTGGGGCCGGGGCCGACCAAGGCATTTTTACGTCTTTGCGTCAAAAAAAGAGGGATTCGTAAGATGACACCTGCAGTGTTGCTTTTTAATCAGTTTTCATTTAGATTTTCGTCTTCTTGTTGGGGGATTTCCCGGTTCCCCTCTCTCCTTTTTTTATAACTTTGTTGCCTGTTTTCTTTTTATCCTTTTTTTTTAATTTATAGCAAAGCTGGGTTGCAACAAAAATATCCTCTCATATAAACACCACAACCTACAATCTGACAAACTGGCTCGTCTACAACTTTACTCTCCATCCATTCTTCGACACGATATAATCTGCACAAACAACAACAACCTACTTTCATCAACCCTTCTTCTTGCGGAAGCAAATAGAGAGCCACCAACACACAAACACACACACACACACACACGCAAAATGTCTCCTACATATACAATGTCTGCACACTTTTGCAGACAAGTCTACTCGTCCTGGCGCGAAACCCGCCGCGGCAACAACACCACCGCCCCGACCGGCGACATGATATCCCTTACCACCGTCAAGAGCAACTCGGTACCGGCCGCGCCCACGTCACCAAGAGCGAGCTTCAGCTCCATCAGCAGCGAGTCATCGGCGGGCTGGACCCGGCCGTCTTCATCCAGCAGCGACCGGTAGTCGACCATGGCCAATCAACTAGCTGCTCATACATTCACGACTGTTTCAATTCGGGAGGGAACTTCAAGGAGGATTACATTACTAGCGCTCGCGTTCTGTTTGTCTTATTTTATTACACGTCTGCCATTTAGCTGCAAAAATCAATCTTCCAATGCTTTATTCGCCCTTGTCAAGCAATACTATATCAGCTTCTCACAAGCAACTACTCATATCGACGTCTTGAATATGTCACCACCACCTTCCTGGCCTTGGCCTCTCTCCGTATGCTGCGATGATTCGTTGAAAAGTTCATCTTATGCTACACTCCCCTTTCTTCCGTGTTTATGTTTTCGCGTGTTGAAATCAAAAGTGCTTATGCCAAATGCAATGCCGTTTAAATACAAATAATGAGTCGAGACCGGCCTCCTACAGAGAAGAGGCTGCGATGGTGTCCATTGTAGGCGGCACAGAGTGCGGCCGATCATCATCGTTACTGTCGCTGGGTGAATCCTGGGCTAAGCTTCCCTGGATGCGTCGCTTTGCATCCTTCTTCTGCTCCTCGGTGATTTGCTCGTCGCTAGCACGCATGTCAGGTGTCCACTGCGGTTCGTCTGGTGAATGGCCGACAGACATGCCGACGCGAATCTGTCTCATGTTAGCTGCACTCCACAAACGAGAGCCAAGAGTCTTACCAAAGTTTCCAATGCGCCCGCCGAATTTTCTGTCAAATCGGAATCGAATCGCATCTTGCCGGGCTCAAAGAGTAATAGAATTGTGCTGCCACCAAACTTAAAGTAGCCCAGCTCTTCGGCACGCTGCACCCTGTCGCCGCCCTGCCGTGTAATGACTGTGCTGCCCACCATCATAGCACCAACACAGATGATCATGACGCGACCAAACACGTCGCTGTCAATAGGCACCACCACCCGCACGTTCTCGCCATAGACGTCAAGGGCTGATCGAATAGCCATCGGGTTGACTGTGTAGTATTCACCAGCAATCGTCTTGGGCTCACCCATGACACCATCGACAGGAATATGGAAGCGGTGGTAGTCTTGTGGCGCGAGGCGGAAGATGCCTAATGCACCACTATCGAATAGGGCCACGTCTTCCGGGTAGGCATCTCCCAAGAGCCTCTTTATGCTGAATTCGCGACCCTTGACCCAAATTTTGGTAGCTTGCGTGAGTTGATTAAACACCACACTGCGACAATCTGCAGGCGACACGATAATGCCCGGATTTTCGGGTGCCGAGCAGGGGCGCGCACCAGGCTTGAGCGCACGATAGAAGAATTCGTTAAAGTTTTGAAACTGGTCAAGAGGCAATAGCACCTCATCCATGTTTAGGCGATGGAAATGTATAAACTTTTCGATTTCATCCTTGGACGCCGGGTCGTCGAATTTCTTACCCTGCTTGATGCTCAGGTTCCTCAACATTTTGCGAACTAGTTCTTGTCAGTGAGAATCGTCAATCATGATCGAGTCACTTACTCTGCTTGTTTTCCATGTCACGCGACTTCAATCCCTTGTACAGCATTCGAATTCCAAGTCGGACGTAAACGCTCATCTTCTCCTCATTGATCTGACCAGTCATACGATCCTGGACAAGTATATTGGCCGAATTTGCACCGAGCTTGTAGCCTCCGTAGGATATCTTGGTGATGACCTTGGAGTACCACTTGCGCTGGGCTTGGCTGGCAGTCACAAAGCCCCCCATTAAAACAGTTTTGACCTGCCGCCAGTCTTGGCTTGCGCAAGTTGCAATATGAGTGATGATGTCGGCATCCTTGCGCTTGTTCAGACGAGGTTGGTGGCAGATAGGACATTCACGAATCTCGACAACGTGCTCGTCGCCAGAGTCTTCCTTGTCGAGCGTGTCAGGACTACCATCCTCGCTGGGCGTTGACGTACCCGAAGCAGAGCTTCTCTGCTCGGCGTTTCCTTCGATAGCAAGGTTCTTGATGTCTGAAGCGACATTCTTGGCCTTGTCCGCTACGCCGCTGTTTGACTTGGACTTGGCCTCCAATTGGTCCTCAAGGCATATGACAACCTCATTAAAAGTCAGATCCCAGCTGTCTTCATTGTCGGCGGCTTTGTGGGGGAAGCGCTGGAAGAAGCTGTCTATGGTGGAGTCTTTGAGTGTCGAACCCAGCGTGTCAAGCATCGTGGTGAGCTCTATGCGGCTGATGCGGCCACTCTCGTCGGTATCGTATTGTCGAAGCATGGCACGCCAGAATTGCTGACGAAGCGCAGGATACGGTACGTACTTGGCTCTGAGATAGATGACCGGGCTGTGTTTGGACTCCCATTTTTCGGCATTTTTCAGCGACAGAGGTACAGAAAATTCGTGAAACTCCGGGTCATCGTCTTCCGCATTGGTCTCTGGCTCCATGACCGTTGTCGATGACACCTCGGGGGGAGCCAGTAGACTTGGGTTGCTCGTGGCTTGGCTGGCCTCCAACGAGGGCGCTTGAGATGTGGCGCTGGTGACCGAGGCGGCCTTGGCTGATTTCTTATTGAGGCTTTGGGATGAAGAAGTGCGCGAAAGCCCCAGTCTCTGAAGACGCGACTTGTGTGGCAGAGGAGCAGCCTCTCGGTGTTCAGTGGGCTCACGGACTTCGTACAAACCAGTGTTAGGGTCAGCCTGGGGTGCCTTCTTCATCAATTCTTGAACAGGCAAGGTGCATGACGCAATAAAGTCATTGCCAGAGTACTTGTCATGGTCAATAACCGTCAATGAGAAGCTGTATGACTTCTCATGGTTAAGAAGTTGGAAAATCATTTTCTCGTTGAACACTGGATTGAGGTTGTGTCGGACGCGTCGAGTTCTGTAAGTTTTTCGACCGAGCGAGGCTACTACGAAGGGGTCCATGTCGAAGCTGGTACGAGTAAGATTGTGCTCGGGCGGTAGATCCGTAACGCGACAAATCTCGAGGTAAATGATGCCAACAACATCACTGTCGCCGTTTGTGAAGGCGTATGCAGCACGTCGATTCTTGCGCTTGAGTCCTCGAATTCTGAGTCGGCGTCGACGTTTCTCGGCAGTCTCGGGTTTAGAGGCATCCTCGTCCTCGCCTTCACCCTCACCTTCGCCTTCATCGTTGCTGTCTTCTTCGTAATCGGAAATCTCTTCATCGTCATCCTCTATAAACTCGGCGAGAGGATCAGCGTGTGGGGTAGTCGTGGCAGCAGGCGTCACACTTGCACTACCGGCTTGACTGCCAGAAGCAACAGGAACAGAGCGGATGAGAGATTGAAGTCTTTCCATCGTCTCCTGGTGGGGAGATGCGGGATTGTTTGTGTCCAAGAGAGTAAACTGCAACAAGACCTCACCAGACACAATGCTGGTTTTCTTGCCGGGTCGCTTGCTGCGAAGAGGGTACCATGTAGGCTCCTGGGCATTCTTTTCGTTTGAGAATATTTCTTCAAGGGCAAGGTCGAATTCACCGAGATAGTCTTTGCCAAATCGATCCTTGTCCCAGCAAATGACATCAAGAACGAGATTGTTTATGCTGTTGATTGGCAATTGCTCGATGATGTTCCACTCTGGATTTAACGTTTTTGGGACGGCGTGCGTAACGGCGCGGGCATCACCTAGTTTGAGGACAAGATACTACAGAAGTGCCCACATTAGCAACACGCCATGGCAAGGAGGACGTAATTACTGGTTTCCAAGGATGCGTGAAACTCCTGCTGATGTAGAACTTACCGGGTCCGAAGTGCCATTGCGATCCTTGGCAGCCAAATCTCTGGCCTGCAGAAAGCCGGTCAGCATAATGGCGAATTGCTTATCCAGAAAAGGCGTGTCGATGTCCAAATGTGCTCTACAAACTATACCTTTAGAATAACGACGTTGAGAGCCAGACCGGTGGCGGACTCGCCACTCGAGCTACCATTATCACTCTTGAAACGACCCATTGTTGCCGAGCAGAGCTTGCTAGTGGAAGGTGGATGGAATAACGGGCTTTGTGAAAGCAGCTGTGTTATGCACGCACGGCTGCAGGGTGATAGGAAATGGCTAAAGAGGCAAGTCAAGTTGCTTGAAAGCGCATGACGGAAATAGAGGAGAAAGGAAGGTGATGAAGGAGGCGCTGAGGGCTGTGCGAGGATAAAATGTGATATTGGAGCTCTCAGCTGGGGAGAGTCGGTGACGACACATGCCACTATGTCGTACCGTGCCAGAGAAACGGCTTGCACAGTGCGTAACGGGATTTTCCACCCTATCAGAAGCTACGGCGAGCGTGACGGGGTTTCATCAGTGGGTGACGGGGCGCCGGGCAGTGGTGATGTAGTGCCCCACCTCCACCAGTTCATATTACTGCACAGTACGAAAAGTCCTAGGGACCCCTCACCAGCCACGACAAGGAAGCACGGAGCATGGGAGGTCGGACGGAGCGGCATTGCACATCGAAACGTCAGTACGGAGTAGATAGCGGATAAATGCGGAGAGTACGAGATGAAGTCCACAGCTATAAGGCGCAGTTCCTTAGTTCTTAAGGCAGTGGCTGAGTGAGTAGCTGCAAGCCCATAGCGTGACTGTCGGGGCGGGATCAATCTCTGTAACGACGGGCCAGGCAGGGCAGATGTTGCTAAGGCCGACGCTGACTGGATCTGCGGTGCGAGGTTCCTAGGTATCATGGTCGCATCTCAGCACCAGGCGCTACTGTATGTATGTATTGCTGCAGACGCCACCGAGGTATTGGCAGTTGGCGCGATGAGCCTCACCAGAAGAGGCAGCTGAACACCTCTGCCTACTGCGTAGTGCCGTAATCAGATTATATCGCGCACCTCTGTGTTGGACCGCATGTACGCTAAGATTGCAACACATATATCGCCGGTTGTTCGGCATTACAGTGCGAAGAAAAAGAGCTTTGGCGGCCACCCATCCATTCATTGGCCGCGTGGCAGTGAGGGGTTACCCGACACGGACGGTTTGACATTATCACGGAGACCATTGACAATGCGGCTATAAAGATTTCTAAATAGTTAGGGATTCTGTTTTTTTCTCTCTGTTATTTGACAGGGCTGAAGCTTAGCATAGTCCACGTCGTGCCCCAGACCTATTTATTAGTATTTCATGCTCGAGGGAGGGGCTGACTGCCTTTGGATAGTTCCTGGTGTTTGATTGGCTATGTAGTATAACATATCCATAGATAAAATGACTGATAGTTAAATGTCTTCACGTTAAGTACTTAAATTGTAGAGATTTTTTTTTGGGACAAAAACAACATTATTTTAGTCGCATAACTAAATATCTAGGGCCCTCTTGGGGCTAAGAACCATTTGTTTAATACACTGCGGCGCCGGCAGGTTCGGACAGGCTGCGCCTCCCTGGAGCACCGTACCCGTGTCTTCATAACACCATAGCCTCCCCCTTTACGGATTATTACTCGTGATTGACGGTCCCTGCTTTTCATGTGCCAGTCCGAAATTGTTGAGCGGCTGAAGCAGCACTCTTCCCCTGTGGCTGGCCTGCATGGAATTCTCTCAAAATGTGGGCGACACTTTCAATCGGGCCACTGTAATAAGATTGCATTGCCTTGTGCCTCTCCTTTTTTTCCCGCAGTAAACCCGCGTTTCTCTCTATAAATACGGATAGGCAAATCAGCACACGACAGCGCAAGAGCTGAGAAAGATGACTGCCCCCAGCTCGATCCATCTTCATCTGCTCATGCACGACAGCAGCTAAGCTTAATAAGGCTGGGGACGAGCAACAAGTGCATGCTAGGTCCAGACCATCAAATTAGTATGTGGCGTGCACACTTACCCCGGGAAATGAACCCATCCGCGGCGTTGCAATTTCAGAACACGATACGGCGACAATGCTTCGATACGACAAAGAATGGTATACCAGACGAGTAATCCGTACAGATTACGGATATGCGTAGTCAGTTGGTCTCGGAGGTATCAAGATAGAACCAAAGTCAGTTTAAAGGATACGGGGCGCGGATCAGATTCGCGGCTTGGAGAGATGGACTCTAGCCTAAGAGATGCGTCATGGCTGAGCTACTCGTGGATGGCCCGATTGAGTGCCATCTACCGATTAATCCGTACACATCTCAATCTCATAGAAACCTGCGTCGAAATGCGCAGAAACGGGCAAGGGTTCTCAAACATCGCTCCCCGGTCCCGCAATCCAACGCCTAAAATATCGTCCGAGGGTACCGATAGGGCGATGTACGACACGGTCCTTCGCATTCCAAAACGCAGAGCATGTGCCGAAAATGGGCTGAGGAGACGATCGGTGGCTCAAGCATCGCCAAAGTTAAGACTTTGGGGTGGCCGTGGCCTTGCAACTTCAACCTGCTCGCGTGCTCATTCTTGAAAGGGGACCAGGAGCGCAGATCCTGGTACGTGCTAGCTTTGGGGACATTTGGCTCCTGACTTACTAATTCATTAGCGGACTAGCCCTAGTTATGGATGTGATGGGCAAAAGATGAATCAGGAACACGAAAGCTTTATTTTCTTTGCTTCTTGTCCACTTGTCAACTGTAGCCTGTAGGCTGTATTTAGCGCCGTAACGCCGAAGATTGCTACCGAAGTAGAGAGCAATGCCAATTTGCTAGTCAAGACAACAGTCGCGTTACTGAGATGGGCGCAGATGGACAAGAGCAATGAGACTTTTCGTCTGCCGTCAGATCCTGGCACAAGCGTCAGACGAACGTCGAGCGGCGAATTTCAGCAGCCGAGCGCACAAAGCCCGAGCTGACCTTTTGTCGAGAAACCGCAAAGATGTTGCATTTTACGGTCAAAGCCTGCTTCAGAGTAAGCCCTGTGCCATGGCGTGAAGGGCAAAGAAATCAAGGTTTCCGTAGCTGTGTGGGGGATTAGGATCAGCGATGACATCAATTCACCTCTTATCATTGTTCATTGTTAGCAATGAGAATCAGAGGACGCATCATCGGTTCTACCTATCCACGTCGGGCATCCCAAAGTTGTCAAATCAGCGATTGCAGACCCCTTCAACCCTTGCATCAGCCCAATATTGGAATTATTGAAATTGTCTCTTGCAGTCTGCAGCACTGGCGTTTGACACGGTGGGATCCACCATCAAGCAGCTCACCACTGTTGTGATGTCCGGGCGGTACCTGCGGCTCCCACCAAAACTCACCGCGCACTTCCGTACCGGCTGTCCTCTACGGATTACGCGCGCCGCCAAGGCCTCTCTCCCACTGCAAAAGACGCGACCCCTTTAACCTCAAATAGCACCCACTCTTTTTTCTGGCTCGCGGCCCTGCTGGTTCCACACAGCTCAGCGCCGTCGTCCATCTTCCTGGATTGGTCTTGTTCCCTCTCCTGATTATTGTTTTTCTTAATACCTGGCCAGACCCGGTCACGCGACACTCCTACATCCTCTTGTCTTTTCTTCCTTGCTCCTTGTTGTGCCGATCAACAAGTGTCGATTTGCTCTCTCCGGTCGAGCCTCATCGCCGTTGCAAACTCGCCCCTGCCCTCGTAATAGAGGTACTGCCCTTCGGCAACCCCGTTTTTTGTCACTTCTGCTACACATTACACGACCGCCCGTCACAATGGCTTCCACATCCTCCGCTGCCAGCAAGCGCAAGAGAGCTGGTGCCGCCTCGCCTCAGAGCCCGGCCCAGGCTACTCCGGCCGAGGAAAATCCCAAGGCTCAGAACGGCGGCCCTCACCCTAAGCGACAGCGGGCCAACTCGGGACGAGCCGTCGAGTCTCCTCCGGTCGACGAGCACAATGCCGACTCTGGTAGGTTCCACGATAACACGATCGATTGCATTGATGCCAGGCCAATTCGAGAATGATATTCTGACTGCATACCACAGACGCCGAAGAGGCCGAGGTCATGGCCCCTCCTCCAATCGGCGAAATTGTTCACCCCGCCGGTGGCTACCGAACCAACTCTCCTCCCGTTGGCCGATCCGTTCGTGTCTATGCCGATGGCGTCTTTGATCTCTTCCACCTTGGGTATGATTTCCGCCCTCAGCACGATTCGCAACACGCTAATTCTGCCGCAGTCACATGCGCCAGCTCGAGCAGGCCAAGAATGCTTTCCCCAATACGACCCTGGTCGTCGGTGTCACTGGCGACGAAGAGACGCATAACCGCAAGGGTCTCACTGTCATGTCCGCCAAGGAGCGCGCCGAGTCTCTTCGCCACTGCAAATGGGTTGACGAGGTGATTGAGGACTGCCCATGGATCGTCACGCCCCAGTTTCTCGAGGACCACCGCCTCGACTATGTGGCCCACGACGACCTGCCCTACGGCGCCGACGAGGGCGACGACATTTACCAGCCGATAAAAGAGGCCGGCAAGTTCCTCGTCACCCAGCGCACTGAGGGCGTCAGTACCACTGGCCTCATTACCCGCATCGTCCGCGACTACGAAAAGTACATTAGCCGCCAATTCAAGCGCGGCACCTCGCGCCAGGAACTCAACGTCAGTTGGCTCAAGAAGAACGAGCTCGACATCAAGCGTCACGTTCAGGACCTCCGCGATAACATCACCAATAACTGGACCACCACCGGACAGGAGCTCAGCCGTGAGCTGCGCCAGTTCTGGCCCACCAGCCGCCCCCAGAGCCCTGCCCGCTTCACGCAGAGCTCCAGCGACCTGGCTCGGTCTCCCACGACTCCCGGCGCCTCTAACTCGAATTCCAAGGAGTTTGTCACCGGCTACGCTCTCGGCCTCGTCGGTGGTGTGCGCTCCTGGATGACCAAGAACCGCCGTACCGTGCGCGATGCTAGACCGCCCAGTGACGACGACTCGGAGGAGAGTGACGAACAGGCTGCTAACACCAGCCGCAAAGCCTCCCAGAGCCACATTGTTTCTCCCACGCCAACCAAGGTCGCATCGACCAAGGCTTAAGTCCTGGACGACTTGAAGGGCTGATGCTCGAGATGGCCTCATCCGGACTTGATGCGGACCAATACTTTATCGAGTATCGCTGTTGTTACTGCGGACTTCTCATTGGGCATTGATGGCCTGAAACCGCCGAAATTGCGACTCATCGCCATTACCTACCCCGCAGCTGGTCGGCTATTGGGGCTTTGCGGCTCCTCCTATTCGCACGTACGACGTTTTTCGGCAATTCTGCTAGGCTCTTTTTTTTTTGGTGACAACGCTCAAGGATGAGACGAGGCACGTCTGCCGTTTTTTATTCCTTTTTAATTCGCATGGGAAAGGTCACTTAATGAAGACGCTCTTTTGACCCCAAGAGGATTTTCTTTGACTGTTCATGGAGTTCTAGGCGCCAAAATCTTTCCTTTCAAGCTGGTTGTGTATTGGAGGAAATTGACTTTACGGGTTCCCCTCCTTTTGGTATATTTCCGAGGACGGACTTGTTGTCCTATTCTTGTACGTCGTTTTATAGAGAAATACACGTTCCGGATATGTTCTACCACTTTCTCGGTGAGCAGACGAATTCCTTGTCCTATACTGCATGACAATGCACAGACGACATGCCAATTTTCCTCTGATGTGCTTTCGGAAAGCAGCTCATAAAAAGCACTGGTTATTCTGACAGATTTGACCAGCCAGAAATGCCGGGAGACTGTCTTGTCTGTACCCTGGTCTCGCCACGTCACGCAACTTCCTCCCTTCAACAATGGGCTCACCTGGAGAGACTCCAGGCGATGTCTCAAGATAAGCAGATGCGATTATACACCGCTAACCTACTTCCGCGAACTGTTCAAGGAGCGAGGAGCAACGTCAGTTCCGTTCTCTCAGACACCCTGACCGCAAATCGTGGATCTAATCCAAGGCTTTGCAAGGTTGCAAAATAAAATGGTCACAACAAGCCTCATGCAACAGATCCCGCATCACTCTAGGACCCAAACTATCATATCTACGCACCGCTACTGATGTTGGCTACTGCATCCAAACATCTTCATCACCTCTAGCAATTGATTCCTCCCATTGCCATTCACCTTGCCTACGCACAGCCCAGAATCGCCCGGGGCCTTTGCATGCCGAACGAACCGTTCAATGGCACGTTTCCCCTCCTTCTTACCTAGGTACGGTAGTAGTGATATAGCCGAGGAGCTCCCACTCATGTCCTCCACCTTACTTCATGACTTTGTGCCCACCGCCGCTGCCTGCTTCGACAGGCCGGGCTTTTACTAGTACCGGACTACTCGACTGCTAGTATCAAGACCAACGCCAAAATAGCACCTTTATTGTTCAGCCGCAACCCCGCCAAGTCCACTTGGTGGCCCGTCCCATAACGAAAGCCCGGCCTTGCCCTGTTCTGGACGTTTAAACGAGCCTCGACTGACCTTTGTTTTTCGTTCCTGCTCTTTGTTTCTGCGTCTTCAGCCAGTGAGCAAGAAAAAACGCAAAAAGATGCAGCAGTAGACTGATACGTCGTACAAGGTTGGCGGCGCTCCGCCGGGCGGGGGAGGGGAGGGGAGAACCAGTTCAGCCTTGCTTGCTCGGACTCTCATGTGACTGGTATTCGCCCGCGTTACACTCATTCTGTTTTCCTTCGGATACAAGTTGTGTTGCAAATTCTTCTTGAAAGAGTACTATTCTTCAACTTTTGCAGACGAAAGCGGGAAGAAGAATTATGATTTGAGGAGATAGTGTTACACAAGAGGGCAGATGTCGAGATAACGAGCAAGCCGGCCGGCCCTCCATTACAAGTGGTGGGGGGGGGGTGTGTGAACGCCTGGCAGGGGGCTCCAGCTGTGAATAAGCGCCTTTTCGACACGCATACTGAAATGATGGCAGAAACAAGCAGTACAGCGCGACTCATAAACCCCCATCCTCTCCGCTCGAGGGCTTTGCCTTTTTTGTCTTGCCCATAACATTCTTGTACAGTATACTCCGTACTCCGTACCTTGAACGAGCCTCGCTGAACGTCTCTCCCAAGGCAGGCGGGCGTCCTTGTGTCCTGTCTGCTGTTCGTAGATAGTCATTTTGGGCTCCTCAACCGCTCTGGTGACGGCCAAATGTAAAAAGAAAAGCGCTTGTTAGGGCAAGAAGAAGCTCTACTGAGCCGACTAGCAAAACTCTCTTGCAACGGCTTCTGGGATCTCCGAGGGAGCGGGGGGGTTAAGTAAGGCCATCAGTTTCGACAGGCACGGGCGTAACATATTGGCCCACGCAGTGGAAGCAACAAGAGCATCCATCCCCTGCAGCGCCCGTTGGCCATCGCTTGGGGGCTCCTCTGCTGCTTAGTTGGATCCTAGTCAAAGCTAACAGGGCAATCGGGTAAAATACCATGCAGACACCTCGCTCCTGCGTTGTGGACTCGTGATGTGACAATAAATACGGATAAAGAAGGGGCATTGACGTATTTCTGTGAGCTCGAAATGGAAACAGGTCGAGCGCAGTGTAGAACACGTCACCCGACCGGCTTACACACCCGGTAAAGCTCAGGCGGCTGCACACAGTGAGCGCTGCAGTTCATCAAGTCATAATATCGTTATGGTGCCTGTTCTGTTTTGCCCGAAGCAGAAGTGACGGCCCCGCGCTACCGATATCCACCAATCCGCGCGGCCTGATTGCCTACTGCACGATATCACGTCGAGTTATGTATCCCTGACTTGTCCAGTGTTGCCAGAGCCTCAGCCACCTTGCATCCTACCACCAACAACGAGCAATTCTAGCGCCACTCGAAACTCGCGGGCGTTTACCACGGCAAGCCTGTAGGTCACTTGAATTGCTGCAGTAGTAGCCAGGTGAGGAGCAGCATTAGCACGCGGGTCTTCATCTCCACAGACAGAGTTCACGCAGGGTCGATACCCGCCGAGACCGACATACGCGCCCGTCTTCCGGAAGGAGCAGGGCAGCGACATGGAGGCTGAAGTGAATGAGCAAGTATTTGATGTATAACGAATCATCATTGCAGCAGCACTCCTGAAGGCGGAGTCAACATAGTACCTTGCGTTGCAGAGCTGGCAGATTAGGAAGGCCTTCTGCCATCGGAAGACTGTTGGGCGGGACACTATGCTGCTCGTGCAGCCGAGTCAGGACCACAAACCGCACAGCCGAGCTTGGCCGATTCCGAGAAAGTCATCGTGTCTTCGCCTGAGTGGCCAGCGGGGATGGCGAAGATGGTGCGGCGGTGGATGACCAACATGTAGAAAAAGCCTTTCTGAAAGCTGCAGCTTGACAATACTTCGCCAATATTGATTGCTCAAGAGGCTGCAGCAAGTGCTGGCTGCCTGTGACAACTGACGAATATGCGAGCAGATTGCGGCCAACTAGAGAGACAGTCGAGGCGGTGCGGGGTGTGTATGAAGGTGCGAGGTCATGACGTGCTGGGCCGCCGTTGTCGTCTTGTATCCGTTCAAGTTTGCTAAATAACTACTCGCTACGGAGTACATCTGGAAGCATGGGCTGAAGCGGGCGCTCGCAGGGGGGGCGGGTGGTTCTGCTCCCAGCCACCACACGCCGTTGGCGATGCAGTTGCGTTTGTCCACTCTCGCCGTGGCGTCGGCGCGTCTTTTGTTACAGCTCAGAAATGTCGTTGGCATGCGGAGACCAAGCTGCAGGGTGGTTTGCTGCGGTGCGGATCCCGACAGCCCGGTGTTGGAGCCCAAGCCAAAGTGGACACGACATATCAAGTAATGGTGATTGAATCCTTTGTATAGAAGCGTGTAGGCCGATTTTGCAACGACGACTGACACAACATGCAGCGAACTCATGTCTCATTACATCGACAGACACTTTCCTCAATGCAACCTGGACAGACAGATGGTGGCCGAGAAATAAGAGGACCTGGACGCAGCTTCTCTCACGTCTGAGGACTTCGGGGCCGAGGCATGCATCTTGCATATTCCTCTTGTTTGGTGCCCTGGCACCGCAATGAGAAACTGACGTAGTCCTGTGCAACCAACAAAACCAAGGGCCCGGGAAGCTGCATAGGGAACACAGTCAAATGAGCTCCATGAGGGCGGACCAGGTGCTTGGAGCAAGAAGAGTGGCGGTCAGTGCCGTCGCACCGGTACCGTGCGACAGGAAACCCATTCTCAGGCGGTTTATTAATGAGCAAAACAGTGACTTGGACAGAGCGCACTGCGCGGGCGCCAGGAATTGTGTGTTTGATGAGGGAGCGAGAGCGACTCGGTTTCGACAGATGCTGTGGCTCCTTCTGGGGCAAAGGGCGCATGGTACAGAGCCTCGTGGCTTGGTGGCCGTCCGTGGCCCACAAGCTAAGTTGAAAAGAGCAACGGACCGGGCTGAGGAGCTGGCACTTTGCAATTGAATTGAGACTCGAGAGTGTCTCAACTAGCATAGCATGGCTGCGTCACAAGGCGCGAACTGGCCGAGGCGGGAGCAGGACAGAACAGACCATTGGGGGCGACGGGCTTATGCCTGCCCGCTACGTGCGTGCTTCATCTTGATTCGGCTGCCGATCTCTGACTCGCATTTGTCCGAGGGCAAAAAGACTGGTCGAGGCGTCGAGATGCAGAGGCTTGACGACAAGGGTGCAGTGCTCTGTTTGCTGGATCATCGACGGAGTATCATTAGGCGTCACAGCGACTAGGAAGAAGAATGGATCAGCACGCCGATGAATAAGGCGGCGAGCAGTGGTAGCCTCCTGCTCCGTAGTACATGACAAAGTCGAGTAAATAATTGAAGTGGTGCGTCTGGGGCTAGCGGTGTGATGGATAGGATGGTGAAAGTGACAGGTTGGAGCCAGCGAGCCCGCCCGGGGCCGAGGCACTGAGGCAGTGCCTCTGGGCGGGCGCGCAAGTCTGTGGGCGACAAAAAATAACCGACCAGTCCTTATAATTATAATAACCTAAGCACCTTCTAAACTGGATGGTGCCTACCTACTATCAGAGCCGCCAACTATTTCAAGTAGAGTAAAAACCATCTGTTTTGTTGAATTGATAAGCTGTGGGTGTACGGATAAGGTCTCTTCTTTTCTCCAAAATGGTGATTTAGATTGTTGCAGTGCGTACGGATTAGTTGTGATCAAAAAGACTATCAATAATCCACGACTGCCGGGTTTTTTTTGTTCCTCCCTTGCATGGTGGCCCAGAGGCAATGAAGACCCCAGTGGAGAAGAGGCGGCGAGCTAATAACGAGCAGCTCTGCAACGATATTTTTTGTCCGATACAGCATGCTCCAATGGCCAGTCAGGGCGAGCCACGCAGGACCCATTAGTGAGACATGACGGACAAAGACTGCAGCTGTTTTGGCGCTAAAAGGAGCGCGAAGCTACGCTACATACGGATTAATTTGTAGGTATTGGTACGCAGAGCCAACTGACCAGGCAGCGATGATGCTGAAGTTGAGGAACGGCCCAAGGTTGCCAGGCTGTCGTCTGGAGTGGGCTTCGGAGTGTGGGCTGCCATGAGTGGGATGGATTCGACTCCAACAGCCTCGTCTTCAACGCCTCCACAGTGAGCCGCTGTCCCCTGGGGCGGGGGGTGGTAAATACCCTGGGGCATTGCCTTTTTTTTCTTTTCTAAATAAATGCAGGGTTGAGCTCTGCAGTAGCACAGCACGCCAACTGAATTGCCTGCCCCCAGGGGCAAGCTTAAGTGGCTCTGTACAGATTAAATACAGCATGGAGCATTAATCTATTCTATCACGTTTTCTCGAGGCACTTTGCATGTACAAATGCATCTAGCCTGTAATAAGCTCGACTGCAAGTGCCGCTGAAAAAGCCTCCATCTTGTTAAAATAGCTAGCCTTGTTCTTTATTACCTATCGATTGTAACTGCTCAAGTGAATGCGACCTTGTCGCCTTTTAGCTTGATCAGCCCGTGCTGGTTGGTGGGGTGTCTTCCGCCTTCACTCCGCCCGCCATTGACTCTGTCTGTTCGTGTCTGATACACATGAACCTCGCACTGCGCACAGGAGCCAGTGCAAATCAGGCTGTCTTCTGGGTCCATCTGCTGTTAAGAGCGGGAGATGTCGCCAAATTGGGGGTTCTAGTTCGTCAACGATTGCCTGCCGCGCTGCAGGCTACCTAACTCGGTTGTCAATGTCAATGTAGTAAGGTAGTAATACGTTTATTCTGACGATATCACCTCACGCAGCGGTCTGCCAGCGACGCTTGAGTACCTGGGACTCGTGGGTGCAAACGCAGCTGCGCCAGCTGGCACTTGGCAGCCTCGAAGACCCTCGTTTGCATTTGCGTTTGCTTGCACCAGCCTTTCCGCTTTGTAATTTACCCGTTATCTTGAGCAAATGTATCTTTGTGGGATTCCGCCACCTCTTAGCGCAACTATTTCATTCTCAATGCAGACTGCATTTTCACGGGAAATCATCATCGACAATCCCAATGATCCACGCCCTCAGATCCTCACAACCGTGCGCCCAAGCTAGTTAGTACTGAGATCCACGGCTTGGACCAGGGCGCTACATCAGACCGAGAGTTTACATAGCAGTGACACACTCCATTTGGTCGGGGTATTACTCTACGATTCTTGGTGGAATCGACAACCCTGGCCACATGTTGTCTCATCTCGCAGTCTTCGCCGGAGGGATGATGCATCCAATATGCAGAGCCCACACTGCCAATCCAGTTCGCGGATTTGCTGACGACCGACCAACAATCTTGGAAATAGAGCATATTTATCCGTACCGATTGCAGGTACGACTTGCATGGCCCTCCTCATCGCGGATAGCGCCATCGCAACTTGTTTCTGCACGAGCCTGACTCGTCCACGGCTAGAAGTAGCGTGCGCCAGAAACCGTCACACTCACGTCCTGGACATGCCGCCGATGCCATCCCACCGTCCATTGCCCCCGTCAGCCAGCCTTTTGACGCCAGACTACCGCCTTATCACTGGCCAGAGATCAACAATCAGTCACTGATACCATCTCTTTTAGGCTATTGCCGCGACGAGTCCTTCTGCTGCCTGCAAACTGATTAACTAGCTTGCCCGGACACAGTCCGGCCCGTGTCGCAGTCTGGGCCGAACCAACCTCAGCAACCTGCCCGTCACCACCTCGACAGTGCGATTGCGGGCTGTGCCCACCAACCAAGCCCAGCGTGGGTGTGCGACCAGCGCGCGTCAAGGTTCCTCTTTCGGGCTAATAAATCTGGTAGGGTTAAATTGATTCTTATTAGTAGTTACTAATTACTGATCCTCTCGACATGGGAGCCATCACACCCCTCAGCACCACCGGCGTCCAAATGTCCTCGACCGAAACCGTCTTCGACTCTCACCCGGCCGCTCCAACTCGTTTCCGTCGTCGGCAGCGCCATGCTCCATGCTCCCTTGTTTTGTGCTCGCCATCGTTCGTCTCGCCGACCTCGTTGGTAGGGCTGGTCAACACGTGGTGGACTCTCTTTCAGACGAGGCTTCCAGCTTTGTAGTGCTAAGTCCACTCCCGGCACACCACACCCAGTTCTCCCTCTCACCTCTCATCACCTGGCCTTTTGGGGTGTTTCGTGTCCAACCTGCTTCTCCCCCACTCAGCTTTGCCAAAGCCATCCTTGTTCGTTTTCTTGAGCTTGTCACTGGTACACAGCCAATGCTCGTTGGCTGGCTTGCGAGCCAGCCACCTCTTACCTACAACGCGCACCCCGCTGCCCGCTCGCGCCCAGTGTGGCTGCCCGCGCTGACGCTCTTCATACGTCAAGCCGCGGCCACTTCATGGTTTCTGGGGTTTGCTGGCGCCGCCAATGTATCCTGTACATGGAGTTGTGCCTCAGCTCCCGCCATTGTGGTCCAAATGAACATGGGTCACGGCGGTTCCATACGCCTTCGCTGGGGATTCTAAATATTTAGCTAACACCATACTTCTCCCTACGTCCTCAGCCTGGAATAACATCTACATCCTGTTCCTTGTAATCTTTAAACGGTCGCAATCCTCTGCTCCAACCACCCCTGTGCCTCTCTCCATCGATGGCCTTTGTATTCGACACCGATTCTGCTCTGTCACCGTCTCTGCCACTAACACGCGGCGGCTGACCCAGCTTCTGTACAACCAACGCTGTTTTGGCACGAGCCAACCTTCGGAGCCGCCTTGGTTGTCTGCACAAACAGCACCAACCAACGCATAACATTTTTTTTTTCTTTACTTGTACAAATATCCCTTTCTCCTAATCACAGCAGTCAAATTGACCCAGACAAAACATTTAGCACGGTTGTGTGCCATTTGGTCAATCTAAAATAGGTCGCTGTTGGTAGCTGTCTTCGGCGGGATTTTGCTATTGCCATCCTGGGCTGGCGACATTGCGCTCCGTCGATTTGCTCACCATGGCCAGCCTCAGAAATATCATGAACAATGTCGATGACGACGCTCAGCCTCGCAGCTCGTCGTCTAGACCCGTTCCGCATTCCTCTTCTCTCCCCAACGCGAGCTATCCCGCTTCATCTGACCTGTCCATGCACAACCACCCTTCGCCATCAGAGTACTCTCGGGGTGCTTCTCCACACAGCGCATACTCGCACACTTCCGAGTCCTCTACAACTCGCCATCTTCAGCATCATCTCCCTCCGCCTGGCGGCCGCCGGGAAAGCGGAGGCAACGAACCTGTGGGATTTTCGTATTCGCACGGCCAATCGTATGGTGCAGGCCCTGACATGCGCCCGATGATGCCAGCCGGTACCATGGGCGAGCCTGGTGTCAAATTGACCCCGATAACTGGAAGGGTTAGTCGAGCCAAAAAAGGTGTCCCGGTGCACACATGCGAAATATGCCGTCCGCCAAAAACATTTTCCCGCGCCGAGCATCTGAGACGACATCAGCTCAGCCACAAGCCGCCGGATTTGACATGCAGTGTCCCGGGCTGCAACAAGGCCTTCCACCGTAAAGACTTGCTCGAAAGGCACCAACAGAGGCACGAGCAGGACGAGCAATTGACATCGGATGATCCCCGCCTTCACGAACCTTCTCCTCGACGACGAGGTCAGAGCTTTGGCAGCTCTTCGCCATCCAGAGCGATGCAAATGGGCTCATATGGTGCGCCAAACTCGGCCCACAGTCCAATATCGAGCACACCAAGACACGAGACATCTGGACATAGCAACTGGAGCTCTGCCAGTCGTTCCTTTGGTCATTCACTGCCGCCGCCCAGAATATCTGCCAGCCCTCAGCAATACTATGCACAAAGCCCGCAAAGTCGATATTCCGCTGACTCGGCCTCACCATCGCAAGAGGCTTCTCCACCAAGTGATGCTCACCATATTCTCAATCCTCCAGAGAGTGCTGGCCACAAAACACCGGAAGCAGGCCATGACTTCTACATGTCCGATGGCGACCAATCTAACAGCACCGACATTGCATCCTCTGCAACTGGAAGCACTTACTCTACGCCGTCAGACAGTTCAAATGTCCGAGTCAGAAGCGCAGGATCTTCCAACACTGATTTGAAATTTGCCGCGGCAACGTTCACTGCCTCACCAGATGTGTATTTTAGCTCTGGAAGATCTCTCACCTCCAGCTATGAGTTCGGCCTTGCTGAATCTTCTACCGGTTTTTCTATGCTCAAGCAAAGTACAGGAGTTGGGTTCCCTCTTTCTGGCTATGAAGAGGAATCTATTTTGATAGCGGAGCCTCTTCTCGCAAACACGGCTATGCGAGCTCTGACCATGCCAATTGGTGTAGGTATATCTACGGATGTTCTCATGGCCGCACCAGCCGCAGTTTTCCAGGACAGGGTCATGCTACCGCACCACTCTGTGCTTTCCTCTGACATGGCTTTCATGGATTATTCAGCAATTCAGGGTATTCCGAGTCTAGCACTGAGCCAAAGTGTTCATGATGCTGTGCCAGTCTATCTCGAAGTGTACTGGAACAAGGTGCATCCAATGTATCCGATCATTCATCGATATACCTTTGAGAAGGCACTCGAAAGCGCGTCTGATAGCGCGGATATTCTGCAGTGCGCAATGGCGGCGGTTGCGACACAGTTCCTTGGACACGATGACCACAGAATGAACGGAAGCGAACTTCACTTCCACGCAACCTGCAGGCTAGAGGCGGCAAGTTCTTTGGAATCTTTGTATCAAATTGACGTGCTAACATGTAGCAGGCCTCGAGAACCGAGCCATGGCCGATTGAAACAATGCAAGCTGTGCTACTCTCGGAGTATTACACGCGCTTCCGAGGACGCGATAAAGACGCATTTCGAACATCCGAACTATTTAAGCACCTCTATCAAGAGGTACGCTGCAGTAACATAACTAAACATATGATCAGGCTAACACATCAAGCAGGTTAATTCCAAGGTCACATTGCCCCAAGACACTACAATTTTTGGCCGACCGGACACATGGGAGGCATGGGTCGAAGACGAAACGCATCGACGCCTCCTTGCTTCCTGCTTCCTTCTCGATGTTCACTGCATGCGCTACTTTGAGCGTGCCCCAGTCTCTGTTCCTGGACTGGACTATTCGTCGCCAAGTACTCTGGCTATTCCTCTCAGCGCCAACACCACCAAGCTCTGGGAAGCCACAGCTATGAAGTCATGGTCCAAGCTGAACCCCCAGTGTCCGCGACTGAGTGTCGCACTAGCAATCACACAAGGATACAAATCGCTGGATATACAGGAGTCCTCGCCATTTGATGCCTCGGTTCTTCTTGCTGCGTACTCTCTCCAGTTTCCCTCGCGACAAAATCCTACTCGTCTTGACCTGATTCAAGACCTCTCTGGAGTTGACATGAGTCAGATGTTGAATTTGTTTGCACACTCGGCTGTCGCCAACGCCTACCTGGCTCTCCATTTCACACCCCTGCACGTCGTCCTTTCTATAACGGGCGACAGCTGGGTATTCAACAAAAAGGTTCTTCGCCTGTCGGCATTTGCACAACAACAAAGCCAGCTGTCCCGTTGGCGTGACTCGGGCAGTTCGGCAGCGGCCGCCACATTCGCCGCGCGAGCTTTGGTCGCGTTCCTGGGTCTTGGATCAGATGGAAGTCCAATCCCGGCAGTGGCTTCTTCTCCTTGCTATGATATTTCTGATTTCTGGGGCATCTACGTATGTGCTCTCATCTGCTGGGCTTTCAGTCATGTAAGCAAAGATGGAAGCGACGCATGGAATGGCGTAAGCTCTCGGCCGGCGGCTCTCCAGTGGCTGCAAAACGCCGCGAAAATACAGCCGGCGCAAGTTCAGCGTCTCGGGGGTCGACGCAACGCGCGAGCCGTGGTGGGACTGGCGCGCGAGGCTCTGGAGCGTGAGCACTTAGGTGGCCGTAGTATTCTGCTTGCGGATGCTATCGGCGTTTTGAGGAAGTTGGATGATCGGAATAGCTACAAGCGATTTTAACAAGAAAAAGGCGACGATGATTGACGGTGGGAGGTTTCTTGTCCGTTTCAATACTAGTGTAATGGTTCCTTTCTGCGAATCTTGGTTTTACAAACTATCATTCGGGGACGAACCTCAAGATACCCCCCTACATGCATTTCTTAGGGTGGATTTCACAGCACGCGTTTATAGACGAACCATGGCAAGCACTGCCCTGTATGTTCCCAGCTACGAAGCTCTCGGAAACGATTAGTACCTATGAATTGATGATGACTAAATCATGTCTGCACAAAGAGAGAACATGCTGGAAGCCTGATCAAAAGAGAAGGAAGATTGAGGCCGGCAGCGTTGTGATTTCTCCGTTTGCTCGCTCGGTAGTAGACCGCGTCGATTGCCGTGGAGGGCAAACGGGGGAAGGCACTTCTTGCCGCCTTCGCTTATGGCAACTGGCAAGTCCTCGTGGCTCGGAAGAAGGAACTCGGCAGCTGGAAATGGGTTTTTAAACAGTTCGCCCCCGTCTGGATTCTTTTCCCTTTCTTTCTTTCTACATCATCCATTCTCGTGCTTCATTATTCGCATTTTTTGGGCCATCGTCTTAGCTTCTTCACAGCTTTATCTGTCCATTTTACTACTCTTACCATTTCCATTCTCCAACAATCAAGTCTTCGCCATGCAGACCAACTCGATTCTCGTCAGCTTTCTCGCCTCGGGCCTCAGCGTCGCTGCTCTCCAGTCCTACGCCGACCCTGCCGACTGTACGCCTTCAAGCGTTGCTTATATGACTCCAGTGCACACGAGTACTGTGCAGGTGGCCCCGGAAACAACCTCCATGGGCATTGACAAGTACGACACTCCCTCTGGCCCATATGTCAGTCCCCAAATGGAGCACACCTCCAATGTTCCTATGCAGCACACCTCCAATGCCCCCATGGAACAGACTCCCAGCCCAAGCCACGTCACTGTCCATCAGTCTGAGAGTCCCGACTGGACCACCTCAAGCTATCCTTATCAGTACACTGGCATGCACACTTCAAACAGCCCCCAGAGCACCATCACTGGCGCCTTCAAGACTTCCAAGGTGGTCACGACTGCTGCCCCTACCTATTACAATCCCGTTCAGAGTACTGCCAACCGCATGGGTGCTCAGGGTCTGTTCATTGCGACTGTCGTTGCTGGTCTTCTCTTCATGTAACTGCAAACGATGCAATGCAATCAGGACAATGGTGTGGGAGTTTTGGAATGCTGGTGGCAAGGGTGATTGATGGAAATTGGTTAATGGGTAATGGGCAATAGACTATTCTTAGTCAAGTACCGGGCTAAAATACAATTGCGTTTCATTTTCGTCATGCTTTCAGTCTCTAGGCCCTTGTGACTTGTCACTGCCGTTGCATCTCTGCATCATCGGATGGAACAGAGCCCGTCTATATTGCACTTTAAGTTCAAGTCTATGTACTTTACGTGTCGTCTTGGTATATCATTAGAAGCTTCCCATCAGGTCACAACGCGCTTCCTCAAGTCATTGCACCATAACATTACAAGCAGCGATTGCCACAGCAACACACAATGTCATGAGCACGCTGGCAGAGCTTACTACTGCCGCGTCTTTCTTTGGCTGCTCCTTTTGCACCGACCCTGTGTGCGAGGCAGACACGCTGAAGCAGCTCGCCTGACCACAATCGTAGCCGCTCGGACAGCACCCCGGACGAGCCCCTGCGTCGCTGCCACACAGGAACCAGCCCGCGGCGCACGTCGACGTGGCCGTCGACGGCACATCCGATGCGGGCACCACGACCGTCTTGCCGTCGAATAAGACCGTCGTAGAGGCCTGCGGCGGGCACGAGCGAGTCCGGCAGTCGCGGTCCGTCTGGCAGCACCCTCCGCCGTGCGTGGCCAGGCACCCGTAAAAGCCCGTCGGGCACCCTTCCTGCGTTGAAGTGTCCTCCGCTGTCGTCGTGGAAGTGCTCGACCCCGACATTGTGCCTGTTGGCCGCCACGGCGCGCCGCCGGTGACGGTGCCTCCGGTTTCAGTCTCTGTGACGGTCGTGGTGCTGGTCGTAGGCGGGTGCGAGGACGTTAGGGTGACTGTCTGCGTGACAATGACGGTGGACGGGGCGCCGTCTACCCACGTCGTATGAGTGCTGGTTATCGTCGTCGTCGTCGGCGGAGGCGGAGGCGGAGGCGTGCTGCTCGTGGCGGAGGCGCTCGGCACGCAGCCCAGCCCCTGGCACACGTACCCCGGGATGCAGCACCCGCCGCCCAGATCCGCCGGACAGCTCGTGGCGTCGGACGGGCAGGCACCGACGCGGCCGCCGCATGAGGAACCCACGGGGCAGCACGCGATCCCGCCAACCGTGGCGTCGTCGATGCGCGTGCACACGGTGCCGTCCTGGCAGCACTTGTTGGGCTGCCCAGTGGCGGAGCACCCGCTCATGCCACTCGGGCAGGAGGCGGCGCCGGCGCGGCGCTGCAGCAAGGCCAGAGCATCGGCAGCGCCACGGCGCAGGGCATGATGGCTACTGCTGGTGTTGTCGGCGAGGTGGCTGGCAAACGCGGGCCGGTACGGTCGGAGCCGCTGCTGCTGGCTGTCGAGCGGTCGAGGATCTGATAATGACCGTTTGGCGTCCTGGGCATCAAGGAACTGGCGCGCGGCGAGGGAGGCGTCGTCAAAGGTCAGAGCCGCAAAGGCGAGGTGCTCGGGGAACAGTTTTTCGTTGGCGTCGGGGGCGAGTTTGCGCAGGGCGGTGGGGGAGCGCTCCGCGGCGGCGGCGGCGGGCGATGCTTGGACCAAGAGCGATAGCAAGTATGGGGGTAAGAAAAGCATTGCAGCCGGCCACAGTCTGCTACCCTCGGGTTATGTTGTTTGCAATTCGGGGAAGCTCGATGTGTTGTGTAAGATTCGATTGCGCCCCCCCGCGAGCGTCGTGCTCTTGAACAAGATTCAAGATTCCTGTCCCAATAACCAATACTGAACGTGATTTATAGAACTATTTTAAGAACGAGTCGTTGAAAATGATCAACACTCTTCAAGAAGAAGCAGAAAAAAATTGGCATGACGTAAAAAGGCTGTGACGGGGAGATTCATCCAGCTCTTGGGCATAAAGTCAACAAATGCTGGTGGCTGGGGTGATTTAGCGTCTCTCCACCATGGACGTGCCCAATATACTCCGTACATGTCCATGATAAACAACGTGCGCGCATGCCCTGGAGAGGGGATGAATGTTTCGAATAGATGAATAGTTCTTCAGTTAAAAAAACAGTTGTCTAGGATTTTTAGTCTAAAAATGGTGGCTTTCACTGGCACTTGCTTTAGAATGGTGCCGTTTAAGAATGCTAGTCTAGCTCCTCCATTGGCAGCGCCGCCTCTGATATGATAGCTCGGCTTCATCTTCTTGAAAGTATCGGAGAATGTGGCAAATTCAACACTTATAAATACATGATTGTACATTTTTATAGTATACACGGCGCTCAAAAAAGCCTATCTTGGTCCTCCTCCTTGCCCTCTTCTGGAGCTGCGGCCGTGGCGGCGTCGTCTACCGCGCTCTTCGCCTCCTTCGCCTCTTCAGTCTCAGTCTCAGCCTCCGTCTCTGTCTCCGTCTCCGTCTTCGTCTCCGTTTTCGTCTTCTTTGTCACGGCGCCCTTGACAAACGCATGCGTCAGCAGGGCGCCGGCAACGCTCACGTTCAGACTGTCGACGCAGCCCTCGGGCACGACGCGTGGGACCGACAGCTCGTAGTCAGCCGCGACCTTGACCTGTTGCGGCAGGCCGTGACCCTCGTTACCGAGCACGAGGATGCAGGGTTTATCAAGCAGCGGGCTGCGGCGCTCAATGTCGTCGGTCGACAGAAACTTGTCGCCGTGCATGCGCGCGAGCTTTTCGTCGGGCGGCTGGACGGCGGCGTACGCGACCCACCCCGCGCTCCTGGACTGCTCCAGAAACTCGGCGGGCTCGGGGACGGTGAAGAGGGTGACTTCCTCGGCGGCGCCGGCGGCCGACTTCAACGCCACGGGCGTCAGCGTCGCCGAGCTGCGATTGGTGATGCCGATGGCGTCGACGCCCAGGTAGCTGGCCGTGCGAATCAGCGCGCCGAGGTTGCCCGGGTCGAGGATCTCGTGCAGCAGGAGTATCAGCGGCTGGGGGGTGCGGCTGCTGGAGCGCGCAAACCAAGGTGTGGCGCTGTTGATGTCCTCGTCCTCGCGGGTCTGGTGGCCGGGCGTGACGCGAATGCGCTGACCGCCCTCGGAGTCTTCCACCTGGCCCAGCGCCAAGACGGGCATCTGCTGGACGGGCGACGCCTCTAGCACAAAGCCATTGTGCGGCCGCCCCGCACTCATCTTGTCCATGAGCCGCTGTTGCTCACGACGTAGCAATATGACATTGGCGCCCTTACGCATCGCCAGTTGTACAATTTGCATTTCGCAGAGGCGATCCGAATGGTCCTCTGCGCCGCCGCCTACGTAGAGGGTGTAGGCTCTTCGGCGGCCCCCATCCAACGCAGCCTTGACCACCGATCGTCCGTAGAGGAACTGTGAGGCGGCCGTCGTGTATTTGATGGTCATGGGCATCATTTTGCGAGCGGCCCTGGCGCGTTGGCCCAAAGCCTTAAGGCTGGTGAATCGTTTATCAAGCAAGTCCCCGTCTGGTGGCTGCTCATCCCCCCTAGTGCTGCCGGGGTGTCTGCTTGAATCTTTTTGGCTTCCAGGTCGTCTTTCGCGTGAATCTTTGCCTGATTGCTGCTCATTCCACCTGCGAGTGCCGCCAGAGTGTTTGGCTGAATCTCTTTCGCCGTATTGGCTATACTGTCTAGGCTTGGATGCAAGTATGTCCATGATGTTGGATTTTCCCGTCGATGATTCAGATAGATCTTGATTGAGCGATTGTCTATTCGATCCTTGTCGTTGTAATTGGCTGTCATGTTGATTATTTTTTCGAGGGCCTTCTTCCGATGATCTCAATGCCTGTGCCATGCGCGATTTCTCTGGGATTCTTGTATCGTTTAGTAGCTCCGCGCGAAAGGCGTCGTCTCGTGGTATTGGCCTTGGGCGGACATGGGGCCGGAGGCTGTCGATGGGTACTTCGTTCTTGAGGGCGCCGTACTTGAGCTGGTAGACGAGGCTTCTTTTGCCAAAGTCCTCGTCAGGGTTGAGGAAGCGCTTTCGGCGCGTCTGTTTCCCAGGACCCTCTTCCAGCTCCTTCTGCCTCTTGCGTTCCTTGCGCGTCAGCTTCTTGCGCAGCTTGGACTGTTGGCGAGAAGAGGCAGCACCAGCCATTGCGCGCGCCGTCCTTTCATCTCGACTGTTGCCATCTCGCCTATGCAACTTCATGCTTTGCTCGAGTGATGACTCTTTCCGTGGTCCGACGTCGTATAGTGCCTTTTGGGATTGGCGCAAGCCTCGGTGAATGGCTGACAGACTGGCATGTCGAGAATTTACGGAGGGCGCAGACATGGCAAGATGTGGTGCACCGCGCACGGTCAATTGAATGGGCGCAGCATGGCCGCTGCGTAGAAGGCGATTCATTGCATAACGCGCCTAACCTTTGCTTGTTTCCGACTATCATGTATATAATTCCTACGCTCGTATCTTACTGCGACAGGAGAACCCGTGACCCTATGACTAGATTTTCTGTTCTGCCGCATCTGTACAGGGGCATCACAAGGCGGTGAAGTAAAAGTTACCCGTTTAAGCAGCAGAAGTTAGTCGGGTGGAGCCCCAACCTTCCAACAGCGCGCCACCAGCATAATAAAGAACAGTTTTTAGCTTTTATTAGGTAGTGAAAGGGCGATGGGTGATGAGAATAAGTTGCAGTAGCTTTTAGTGGAGCGCGACGTGAAGCACCTCAACGAGAGCTCAGATCTATTCACCATTAGAACCCATTTGCTTCATCTTTCTGCTGGCTGATGCCCCTGACACGACAATTCTGAATATGAGACTGTCTACTCATAATATGCAGCAATGAACAATATGGACGACCTGGAAGGTCTCAGCGGCATACCCGATGCGTTTGACTGGGTGACGCGTGATGGGCCAGACCAGACTGACGCCGACGGCGCGGTCTTGGACGATATCAGCGTGGGCGGTGTAGTTCATGAAGAGAGCCAGGATTCCCTCGTTTCCTACAACGCTGAAAAGGAGGCTATTGCTGAGGACATCATTCAAACCGAGGCCGACAACAATGCTGAAACCGAGCTTGTTGCAGTCGATGCGATTCACACCGAGGAAGACGCCGTCTCGGAAATTGCCGCCCAAGAGGTACCCGACGATGACTTTGGCGCAAGCGCGGAAAATGAAAACCTTGAAAATTTGACAACTGAAGGACTCGTGCCGCAAGGGGATATCCAGCGCGAGTCTGACCAAGAATTGGAGCCTGCCGTTGAGCGACATGGCTCACAAGACAGCGCTCTCAGCAATGTCGGCTTGACGATGCAACCAATTCAGATCAAGGTAGAGCTACCAATTCTACCTCAATCTCTACTCGACGACTACTCTACCGTAGTTTCGGAAGTAGTGGACCATGTTCGCGGCGAAGAACAGGCCTTCGACTCCTATCACGTCGAGTTCACTGATGGACGCGTTGAAACTGTGAGTTTATTTCAATTACCAATCTCATGAATGCACCTCGGCAGCACACCGCTATCACGTTACTTTTCGCATCCTCATCACTTTCTTCTATACAACTTCTCACCTCTCCGTCTCTTGGCCACCACGCATAAGTCCCCCATCGCTCTGCTGCCCACCCTCGCCTTTCACTAACTTGACTCCTCCACACTACTTTTCTTAACTCTGTTCGATCACACCTTCACTGCTTGAGCCATCTTCATTTTGCGCATGGGTTGTTCTCACCATCATCATCTAACGAATTTAAGATATCCTATGACCGTCTTCTCGACTTGAACAACGGTCAATCCGCACTGGACGACTTCTTGAACGGCGCCAACATGGGCAAAAACTCGAGAAAACGCAAATATGGAAATCATGACTGGGACTCTGACTCTGGATCAGAAATAGAGAAAACCCAATCTGATGGCATGGAAATTGATAGCGCGGATAGCGACCAATCAGTGAAACAAATCCCTCGACGTTCCTCACGGCGAGCCTCACGAAAACCAAAGATTGTAATCACGCGACGTCAAAGCCTCGAACAATCTGACGAAGAACTCGGGCGACCCTCTCGCTCGGCTAGGTCATTACGTCCTCGTGCCAGCATACCATCCTATTATGGCCCTGAACCTAGTCGCGAAGTCCCTGAAGGTCAAGATGAGGTCGGCGATGACGATTTCAGGCCTGTCGTATCTGATTTGGCACCACCGAAGAGGGGCAGGCGTCCTACACGAGGGGGGGGGAGGAGGCTGACTTCTGGCCCGCAACGGCCCTCGGGCGGAGGCTCTGACATCGAATTTGAAGCGCCCAGGAGATCCTCGAGAGCGACAAAGAATTTACAGCGCATGAACGACGAATATGACTCGGACGAAGACTTTGAATCAATGGCCGTGGTCAGAGAGCGTGGCGCGCCCAAAGTTGTTTCGGTCAAGGAGATTTTCCAACCCATTAAGCCAGAATCTCCGTTTGCTGTCGCCCATATGCAGAAATGCCATGTTTGCGCCGGTTCACAGCAGCGAGGGCAACTTATTTACTGCCAGGGATGCAGTCTCACTTTCCACAAAGGTTGCATTGGCCTTCGCAGCTCTCGAGAGCACCTGGCTACCAAGGTTGGCCAAGATTCGTTTGTTTTGCAATGCAAATTCTGCATAGGAGTCTACACTTCTAGAGATGACATCGCACCGAGATACGATATGTGCCAGCAATGCAAAGGCCCAGGTGTTTCTTGCTCAGCATTCACCACAAAACGCACGGCGCGTCAAGAAGAGAAGCTGCGCGAGGAGAACAACGGCGTTGACCCTGTGACGCCCGTGTCGCCTTCACTGATCAACAACAGTGACAATGTACTTTTCCGCTGTCAATCATGCCACAGAGGCTGGCATCAGGATCACCTTCCAGTACCAGATGGCATCCAGTCTGACATTGACGGCTATTCTAAGAAGTGGCGCTGCTCGGAGTGTCTCAGCGTCACGCACAAGATTCATCGTCTCGTTGCGTGGCGTCCAATTGAAAACTATCTGCCTGTCAAGGGACAGCAGCCTCCTTCCTGGCATGTCGTCCCCGATGATGAGAAAGAATACCTCATTAAATGGGAGACCAAATCATATGCCCATTGCACCTGGTTTCCTGGCGCTTGGGTTTACGGCGTTGCTGCATCTCACTCTCGCAAAGCCTTTGGAAAACGTGACCTAGAACAGAGTATGCTGAAAATGACAAAAGAAGACGCGATTCCGGAGGAGTTCCTGGCACCGGACATCATTCTTGTTGCCAAGATGGACCACTCGGCGCCCAGTCATCACTCCAAGGAGGACATGCTCGCCAATATCATATATGTCCGTCGCATATTTGTCAAGTTTCAGGGCCTTGGCTACGAGGATGTCGTCTGGGATACGCCTCCGATGCCAGACAACAGCGCTCTCTACACTGCATTCGTTGACGCTTATAGTGAGTATGTGAATGGTAAGTATTTTGAGCAGGGTTCGCAAACAACAATTCGAAGACGCGTCGAAGAGTTCAAGAATAAAGAATTTACGCCGCTGGACGCCCAGCCGAAAGGAATTCGCCGCGGCAAATTGATGGGCTATCAATTGGAGGGACTAAATTGGCTTCTTGAAAACTACCACCACGGTCGCAGTGTTGTCCTAGCCGACGAAATGGGCCTGGGAAAGACTGTGCAGGTTGTAAGCTTGGTGACGAGTCTGGTGCAGGATAGCCCCAAGGTAGGCTCTTCTCTTCGCTCAAGGAGGTGCACGCTAACGGTTATAGTGCTGGCCATTTCTCATTGTCGTCCCCAACGCTACGTGTCCCAACTGGAGGCGCGAGTTCAGGCAATGGGTACCAGATCTGAGGGTCGTTGCCTACCACGGAGGCAAGGAATCTCAAGAACTGACGTACCGTTATGAGCTCTTCCCTGAGCACGGAGGCGCTATGCGAGCCCACGCTGTCATCATGTCTTATGACTCAGCCCAAGATCCTAGAACTGCAGCGTTGTTCAAGTCGGTCAAATGGGCTGGTCTGGTCGTGGACGAGGGTCAGCGCCTCAAGAATGACCAGAATCTTCTCTATCAGGCCTTGCGTGGAATGAAGATTCCTTTTCGCCTTCTGTTGACCGGCACACCCCTACAAAACAACAAACGCGAACTATTCAACCTGATACAGTTTATCGACACTAAACAGGACGCTGCAAAGCTCGATGCCGAGTTCGAAGTTCTGGACAAGGAGACGCTGCCCCAACTGCACGACAAAATTAGACCATATTTCCTTCGACGTACCAAGGCCGGTGTGCTCAAGTTTCTTCCGCCGATGGCCCAGATCATCGTGCCAGTTACCATGACGGTCGTTCAAGAAAAACTGGCAAAGAGCATCATGTCCAAGAACCCGGAGCTCATCAAAGCCATATTTGCGGAAAGCAAGCTCAAGAGGAAGAACTATGATCGGGGGAGCCTCAATAACATCCTTATGCAGCTGCGCAAGTGTCTTTGCCACCCTTTCATGTACTCTGAAAATATCGAGGAGAAACACCATGACCCAGTTGTCATGTTTCGCAATCTCATCGAGGCTTCTGCAAAGCTACTTCTTCTCGAATTAATGCTACCAAAACTCAAAGAGCGTGGCCACCGAGTACTCATTTTCAGCCAATTCCTACAGCAGCTTGACATCATAGAGGATTTCCTGGTTGGCATTGGCCTCGACTATAGGAGGCTTGATGGTGGTATGTCAAGTCTCGAAAAGCAAAAGCGAATCGACGCTTTCAACCAACCGGATTCGTCCCTGTTTGCGTTTTTGCTTTCCACCCGTGCTGGTGGCGTTGGCATCAATTTGGCAACTGCCGATACTGTCATCATCATGGATCCTGATTTCAACCCGCACCAAGATTTGCAAGCTCTCTCCCGTGCCCATCGAATTGGACAAAAGAACAAGGTGCTTTGTTTCCAATTCATGACCAAAGACTCCGTCGAGGAGAGAATTGTACAAGTTGGCAGAGGCAAAATGGCTCTGGATCATGCTCTTATTGAAAGCATGGATGACGATGAGCTAGAGGGTGCGGACTTGGAATCAATTCTAAAGCATGGTGCCTCTGCGCTGTTTAATGACAATTATCAAAAGACCAAAATCCAGTATACACCGGCGATGGTGGATAATTTGCTCGATAGGTCACAGATAGAGCAGGCCAGCGTGGAGGAGAACCCCTCCGGAGAGACGCCCTTTGCCTACGCCCGCGTTTGGGATTCCGACAAGGTCGGATTCGACACCCTTCCAACAGCCGAGGCCGAGGCTCCGGTGCCTATCGATTCAGGTGTATGGGACAAGATCATCGCGCAGAGAGAAGAGGAGGCTCGCCGCAACGCAGAAGCCAACCGCGAAGTTCTCGGTAGGGGCGGCCGACGCCGCATGGTATGTCGCCACCACATAGTTATGGTGGGCTTGGTTAACCTGAAGCTAGAAAATCGACTACAACGTAAAGAACGGTGCCCAGAAGGAAGTCGCCGACCGGGGAACATCTAGCGACAGTGACGAGTTCTCCGGAGGCGGCAGCTCCAGCGACTCGGAAGATGACGCGTTTAGAAAAGGTAAAAATCGCCGAAGAAATTCAGCACAGCTACCTACACCCTCACCGACCCCAACCAAGAAGAAAGCGAACAAGGGAAGAGAAGTTAATCGTACCCCAAAACAGAAGAGCAAGAAGCCGTCGACCGCGAGCTCGCAGAGCAAACAAATACGGCCCAGCGCCCCGCCCAAGTCGACCGAACCCAAGTCACAGCAATCCCGTCCCGACGCAAGGGGCCAATCAATGTAACTTTTGCCCAAGACTCGCCCGGTGTCGTCGGGGCCCAACCACGCGGTAGGGTCCGAGAGGGCACAAACGCTGCTAGTGGTCAGGCCGACCAGCAGCGCAGGCAGCCTGTCTATGTCGCCAGCGTTAAGAAGCAAGTGCTTAGTACTGGGCCTCCGCCTCCGCAGACCTCGCTTGTGCCGAATGAATTTTGGCGCTACGTATCTCGCCTGACATCAGAGGTGGAAGTTCGCGTGGCTATTGACGAAGTGGCCCGCAACAAGGAGCAACGAATAGTGAAACAAATACGGCTATATGCCCTGCATGAGAAGCTGAGACAATTGTCTGCAGACAAAAATATTGCTTCTAGATGATGGCTTGCGCAACGAGTATTTTTCTACCATGATAGCTGGACGGGGCGTGAAGAGCTGGTGAGGCTGCTGATGAACGTCTGAGATAGATTTTGCATACGTGGTTGGCTGTTGTTTTAGATATCGCTGGGCCATAGACCACATCAAAATGTATTACCGCTGATTTGCCTTTTAGATTTAGCATTGCCCGGCCTGACGTTTGCCTCATAGTGGCCCGCCTGCAGCCAGCCAGCCAGCCCAGGCAGCCATGCGTGGCAAGCCGTGTCAAGTGCCCAGTGAACATGCATACCGTGTCGTGTGGTGACTCCTCGATGTGGTATACATCCAGTCACGCTTCTTCTTTCTGTTTGGAGCTCATTTGCTGCTAAACTACACACGACGCTTTCTACTTTCTTGCGTTTACTATACAACGTCATTTAGCGGGCGCGCTGAGGCTTGTGTCACGCTTGCCAGCTCTCGGACCAGTGCGAGCGGAATCGTCAGCGCAAAGACCAGCTCAAAGGCCATTCAAAGATCCAGCCTCTCCCATTGTATTTTAAATTGCATCAAACGCATTTGTTTTATAGTATCCGCATCACGAGACCGCATTCGATATGGCGTTTTCTGACGCCCGGTCTGCGTCGCAGCTCGAACAAGCACCATTCTCGACAACACCACAGCCCAAGGAACAGCAAGGTGGCTACAGCATGAATAGGATCTGGAATGTGCAGCACTCGTCGACGAGCTCGCCCGACAACACATCACTGAGCTCGCGCGGGAGCACGCAGCTGGATGGCATGAGCAGCTCGACGAGTACCAGCCAGCACACGTCGACTTCGTCGCGAGCAAGCGTTGGTTCAACTTTCGAGTCTTTGCCAGCGGGTGCCGGGGTTTCGAATTATGCGTTTCAAGGGAGTGTATCGAATGCTTACAGCTACTATCTCGATCGCGGCAATGGACAGTTTACGAGGTTGATACCGGCAGATATGCTACCTCCGATGAAGGGAGTTCCGTCCCGAGAAGAGGAGCACGATGGCATGGTGATACTTCAACCGATTGAAAGATTGCATCTCCAAAGTGCAAAGGACAGTCATCAAGTCGCCGCTTCCAAGGTAAGCAGCCGACATTACAAACGACTGGCCGTCAGCGACTGATGTTGGTAGCAACAGCCGTCGCCTCTGCCAGACAATCTCCAGGTAATAAGGCATCTTTTCATCGTCTTGAATATTGCATACTGACAGCAGGCCGTATAGAACCAAATCGATTGCATTGTTGCCACGAGCCCCAAATCGACCAGAAGGGTCAAAATATACTGCGACAAGTGGATACACGAGGGCGTTTGCGCTTTCACGCAGCAGGGATGCAAATTCAAGCACGAGATGCCCCGAGACGAGGCCACCCAACGATCTCTCGGCCTCTTTCACGGATTTCCAGCGTGGTGGAAGAAGCGCGCCGAGGAGCAGCAAAACTCGTCGCGTCGAGGCCTAGAGGCTGCATCACAGTCAACCTCGCCAGCGCGCCTGGGGTCTGCAGCACCACACCTCGGCAACAATGATCCATCCCAAGGCCGCAGCCATCATCCGGGTACCAGTCTCGAGCAGCAGCGCATGCTGCCACCGAATGACCATCCGTACGCGCAAAACAACTTTGCGTCAGCACCGAACCACTGGAGAGCCTCGGGGTCACAATGGATGCAAAACGGGATTGTGCCATTCGTTCGAGGACCTAGGCGTGCCTACTAGGAGGACACGAAAGTGGTTCATTCGTTCGTTTCTGCAGGGAGAGGAATTGGTTGAGGAACATTTTGCGGGCAAACGACGGTTCAGTGACTGTTGGCCGCGGGGCACAAACAAGTCGTGGTTGATAAGAGGAAATGGGACATAATAGACTAAATGTATAGTAATGGGGAATTTGGCGCTTCGAATCAATATTTTTATATTTTAGTAAACATAATCCGACATGTTCGTCAGCTACTGTAGTGAATGCGCCCAGGGCCGTGTACCGCGTACAGTGCTTCCTGGCATGTCGAGCAGCAATGGAATTTACTCTAGACCCACTGTAGGTGCAAGTGTGAAATGTTGCGCCGTGACAGCACTGGCGGGGTAGCTGTTGCCTGTAGCTCACTCCGGTTTAACGTCGGCCAGCGCTTCCAGATCTCACAACCCCCACCAAACACATCGATTGTGATCCCTCATTATCGAACTGGACGGCCCATTGGAAGAACAGATTATGCTCGAGTGAAGCACTCTACAATATCGGTTTTGGATCTTTCATCAGGATTAATCACTGCCGCGAGGCCCCATTGATCGGCGGAGGCTCACCCTGTCCGGCACCAGACCACCCTCAGCATGGACAACGCTATTGCGACTCTCAACAGCCTGGCTGACCTGAGCGCTATCGAAAGCGTCAAGAAATGCGATACTGAGATCAAAGGCTACATTGCAAACGCTAGCAGTATTCATCGACTGTCTAAGCAGGAGCTGGCCGAGGACCCACGACGAGCATTCGAGGTAGGCTAGGTTCACGACGACGTCGCGAATACCTTTGCGGCTGACTGTTACTGTTCCACATCAGGTTATTGATCCCTCCAAAAATTCAATCGGATATCTATATGTCATTGAAATGGTTATGAGCTCAGCGTCAACCAAACACAACAAAGAGATGCTCGCCGACAAGATTGTGCATTTCTTGACGCGTTTCGACCCCGTTCAAGTCCGCTACGTCGGCACCATGTTCCGCCATCTACTAGACACGGTTGCTTCTGGGGCCCTTTTTCCGGTTAGTCGATCATTAGACTTTGTAGAATACATCCTGACAAGAGTGTAGCCGGCTGTTGCTCTCGAGCTGCTAACAACTGCAATCCTCCGCCTCGACCCGACTGGAACCCTGTTCACATCCACACACCTATACATCGCTAAGATGGCCGTCGAGTCCAATATTTTGGAGCCTGCGCTTGAGATTCTGGACAAGGAAATCACTTGCTACCCGGTCATGTCGTCCAACCGTGAAGCGCGAGAGGCGCGAGATCCGCGACCACTATGCGACCCCAGCCTCGGTCCTGCAGCATACATTTCCACAGCCACAGGTCTGACAGAAAACTTGAAGAGCATCTCCGTGCTGGAATACAATTACTTCAGATATCTCGCGTATTCTAGTCGCCGAGACTGGCACAAGGCCTTTGTCGCCCTAGAACAGGTCATCACACATCCTGCTAAAGACCGCGGTGTGAGCAAGGTTATGGCGGAGTGTCATAAGAGATGGATATTAGTCGGGCTTCTGAACTCTGGCAAAATTCCCTCACTTCCTTCTTACACTGCAGCCCAGCCTACAGCGACCTACAACTCACTCAGCGCCGAATACAGAGAACTTGCAAGCTTGTTTGTCTCATCTAAGGCGAAGGAGCTCAAGGAAAGGGCAGAGCACAACGAAGCAATATGGCAAGAAGATGGCACTACGAGTCTGGTCGTTGAAGTCTTGTCTGCATTTCAAAAATGGCAGATAATAAACTTGCGAAAAGTCTTCACCGAAGTTTCCATCGGCCAAATTAGGCGCTTGACCTGCAGCGCTCAAACAGGAGAGCCATTAGAAGCCGATGAGGATGCTATTTCTCTAATTAGAGGTATGCTGTCTTCCGGGATGCTCAATGGAACCTTGGACATTGATAACAGCTCCGGGAGCTTTCTTAAATTTGGTGGCGCTTCTGCTGTGTTGACGGAAGAAGATTTTGCACGCGAGATTGCTACCAGTCACGCCCGAATTACGACCCTCAACAAGCAGTACAAGGCTGTAAATGACCGACTTAGCGAAAAGAAGGAGTATGTTAAGTACATACTTCTTGAACAGAAGAGAACGGAGAAGGAGGGTCCCGATGCTGGTGTTGGCTTCGACAGCCAGATTGAAGACGAAGACCTCATGACAGGCATCATGGCGCATGGCTAGGCAGGCTTGAGCACATACACTAGGTGGTTACATTGTAGTTGCATAATGAATAAATGATGATGATTTTTCACATTCTGGCTTTCGGGGAAGCTCGTGAGTTTTGGGCGTACAACAAACAGCCTCGACGTCTTCGCACAGCCATCAGTGATCACTATGAGCCTTGCGTCGATATTTTCGCTTTGGCATTTTCTTTCGTATAGCCATCACTATTGCTCGCGAACCTTGTCAAAAAAGAATCTTGGCGTACCCTTGCCTTGTGTCTGCGGTATGGTATTCTATTTTGTAAAGTACATTTTAAGGCGTCATGACCCTGCTTTACTTTGCCCTCGATACCTGCGGTTAATTTTTTTTATTCTGAGTTGAGTTTTGAGGCGTCAGGACTCCGAGACCCTCTTTGGCCTTAAGACCTGCCATGTAGCGTTTTCTTTTGTAGATTATCTTTTTGAGGCGTCAAGACCCCGATATCCCCTTGGCTTGATACCTGCCATCTAGCATTTTGTTTTGTAAATTATATTTGGAGGCGTCAAGACCCTGATATATCGCCCTCAGTACTTCCCATATAGCATTCCCTGTTGCAAATTATCTTCTAAGGCGTTAGGAAAGTTCTCCGCCACCGATACTAGCTCCGCTGTCCTTGTTCCAGATTTCGACGCCACACATACGCCCTCGAAGACAATTCTGGCAATGTTCGAATCGCCTGTGCTAAATTAAGCTTTTGCTCCAAGACGCTGTCCGCCACGGAAAAGTTTGTCTTGAGACTGCTGCAGCAGTCTTGTCGAGAAAAAAGCTATAAGAGGAGGCCATCCTCGCCCTTCTCATCGTCTCTTTCTTATACCCGCAAACTTCACTTGTTGTCTCTTGTCTTGATTCAAGCTACAACTTCCCTTTCCTCTCTTACAACTATTCCTTTCTTACAATCATACCGTTACTATAAGATACCTTGTCAACAACCATACCTTGTCAACAACCATATCTTGTCAACAACCATATCTTGTCAACAACCTGTACCTTGCTCGTACCCCATCAACCAAGTGTAACTTGCTCTTCGACCTCTAGCTAGCAGCTACCATGGTCTCGATCAAGTTGATTGGTGTCAAGGGCCTGGCTGCCGCCTCAGCTGGGCTCTTTTCTCTTGCTAGCTGTGCTCCTATGAGCACATCTGAGGCAACCAGCATCACTGAGGCTGTCACTGCTAGCACCAATGTTGCTACCACTTCCACCGCGCCTTCAGCTCAAACCAATACGCCCTCTCGAGACATGACTACTTCCGATAATCATGTTCTTCAGAGTCCTTCTCCGAATCCGGAATTGAGTGATCTTGACCCAGCTGAGGTGTCCGGCGAGCTAGTAAACCAAGTTGCCGGCCTCTTTCGCGTTACCAGTAAGTAAAAAGCTAATCAGCACTTTTCTTGGTTGCATGTATCCTTACGCCGCCTTATCTGATCTCCGTTATACACCATGGAGCCGCCTTGCTAATATATGTGTAGCCGAGCAATTGGTCAGAGTTCAGCTCGAAAAAGCCGACCCGGACTTGGCCGAGCCAGCGAATGACGTAGACCCAGACGAGGCCAGCTCTGAGCTCGCCAACTTGAAGGTCCTCGGCGGACCCAGCCTCAAGGCCGCAACTGGATTCAACCCGTTCACCGTGGGAGACGACGACGAGGCCCTTGATGAGCGCAGGAACAAGATGATCATGAAGGGCAGACAGGCAAAGGACAAATTAATGGTTGGCCTCGTCAACGGCACCCCCTACACCTGGAAGCGCATCGGACTAGAATTCAAAGACATGGATCGGGAGATGTCCAAGACCTTTCGCGAGGTCATCCTGCCTGGCGAGCCCTTTGCCGTCTACGCCCGGACCCAGAGCAAGAAAGCCGAGGCCATGGTGCAGTACGAGCTCGAGGGCACGTCGAAGAAGACGTGGTTCACGCTCCGCATCTCTTCCGGCGAGCCGCACCAGGTCACAGTCGAGTACGGCGGTGCCTTGGAGACAGTCGCCAACGGCGACGAGGGCAAGCGTGGCAGTGTCGTCGACCTCAACGTCGACCGCGGCGTGAGCTGTGCCACCTTTTACCTGACGGGCTCCGAAGGCCGCTTCCTCTCCAACGACGCGCCTGCCAACTGGATGCACACGATGCTAGAGGAGATTGGCAACTACACCCTCCGCGACGTCATGCTGCCGCGCTCCCACCACGCCGGCATGTACACCCTCAAGGGGGGCGTTGGAATCGGCTTCGGCAACCGCGCCAACACCTGGACCCAAGACTTTTCCGTGTACGACCAGCTCAAGATTGGCGGCGTGCGTGTCATTGACTCGCGCCTGGTGCTCACGCGCAAGCACAAGAAGGTGTATGAGAGCCACGGCACCAAGATTGCCGGCGTGTTCCACGGCTCGCTCGGCGTCTCGCACGACTCCATGATTGAGCAGATCAACCGCTTCAACGAGCAGTACCCCGGCGAGCTCATCATCATCGACGTGGACGGGCGTGAGATGCGCGACGACAAGAAGTTTGATCAGCTTTCTCCCGAAGGCGTCGCCCACGTCGTCAACAGCTTCAAGCGCCTCCAGCACCGCGCCGTGCTCGTCCCCGGCGAGGACATTGCCCAGATCCCCATCAACCGCTTCATCGGCGACGGCAAGTCGGCCGTCATCATCCGCATGGAGGAGTACCGCACCCGCGACCTGCCCGGCAGGGGTTACCCCAGCGCCACCCAAGGCTTCATCACGAATAACGAGCTGCCCTACCACAAGCACTGGAGCAACATGGCCAACCCCGACAGGATGCTCAAGGACCAGACGGAGAAGCTTTTGGAATACAAGGACGGCCGCTTCCGACAGCTGTACGTGTCCGACTTTCTCGTCACGCAAAAGGGCATCGCCGTCCTCTTTGGCACGCCCATTCGGGTCATGAACGAGGCGGCCTGGCAGAAGCTCATTGAAACGTTTTGGGGCGTCTTCCGCAAGGACGTCTTCCCCAACTGGCTCGCCATGGACGCGATCCGCGGCGGCGAGCTCAGAGGCATCGCCATGACCGTCAACGAGTGCCTGGTCGCCAAGCGCTGCGGCAAGCTGGGTGACCGCGCTCCCGACGCCAAGGAATTCAAGGTAAGAAGAACGCTCGTCGCCGACCATCTGACTAGTATCCAGAATGCTAACAAGACGCAGTTTGCTGATGCCACCACGTCTGCTAATGCCACCACAACGCAGTCTGCTGATCGCGACAACTAAATACACACATATCAGCAGAGGTCGAAAGATGATGGCCGTTTCCGTTTGCGGCGGGCACTTTTGAAGTGGTTTCTTACAGCGGCACAACATTGCTTTCATGCCTCTCTCTCCCTCTCTCTACATGAACGGGGGGGGGGGGGGGGGAAAAGTTCTCTTGCCTACTTTT
>JAAHCF010000198.1:0-53784 GCA_038367545.1 Beauveria asiatica | reverse complement strand
CCCCCCCCCACAGTGAAAAAAAGCCCACCCACCACCCACCCCCCCCCCCCCCCCCCCCCCTCCAGTTTGATCTCATGGACATGAAGAAAAAAGGCTACCTCAACAGCTACGAGTTCCGCCACTCCCTCGCCGCGCTTGGCTTCGACCTCTCCAAGCCAGAGTACTTTCGGGAGCTCGAGGCCTACGGCACCGTCCCGCCCGACTGGCAGGACCAGCAGTGCCCCGTCAACCGCCTGAACATCTACCTTGACCAGTTCCGCCTCTGCGCCTCCAAGCTCATCAGCGGCCGCGACCCCCGCGAGGAGGCCGCGAAGATCTTTGCCATGTTCGACTACGACCAGGACGGCGTCATCTCCGTTGACGACATGCGTCACCTCGCCCAGGACATCAAGGAGGACCGTAGCCTCACCGACGAGGAGATTCTCAGCATGATTGACCACCTCGACCACGAGGGCAAGGGTGGCGTCAACCTCGACGAATTTATGCAGATGATGGAGAAGGCTGGCTAACAGGATCGCGCTTTCCGCTTCTTCTTCTTGCAACATTCTTACAGGTGCGGAGCCGGGTCAAAAGGCGTTTCGGTGACTTTGAACGTGGTGTGTTTACATACTTTGTCGTTTCGAACTGCAGCTGTCACATCACTACAGAGCGGTCGAGGAAAAAAAGGGAAGCGTGGCGTTGTTGGAGTTTTGGTTGATGCTGTCTCCGGTACCGGATGATTTTGATACGGCAGGACAGAATAAAAAAATGGAATCAAATCTAGAATTTTTGTATGCAAACGAGGAGAATGCGCCTTTTGCACGGCCAACACACACCAACAACAACGCAGTAGCAGCTAATCCGAGTCTTGTGTTTCGAACCGCGTACATTGCAGGTTGAATAAATACATCTTTTTGCGCCATCTTTGCTTGCTAGTTAGCTACCCTTTATGCCCACGCCTTGTGGTCAATCAATCTACATGCTGACCTTGGGACCCCCCCTGCTTTCCCTCTCTGGAGATATAAAAGATGTGAAAAAAAAAAAAGGAAAAGTAAAGATAGGTATAGAGGCGCCTTCTCCTCCCGTCAACAACAGCAACTTTGCAGAAAAACAACACGTGGTAGATTCCCACTCACAAGAGGCACACAAACAAAATGGTGTGACGGATTACAAAGGTCATGGCAGCTTATGAAAATAATCTTGCACATTTTTCTCTTGAACGAAACAAAATCAAGTCGCAAAGCGTAAAAACAGCAGCAACAAAAAAAAAAAGACAAGAATGTAGAGAAAATCGAGAAGATATAGCTGTCGACTTATGACACGTTCCCTTTCCTTCCCACATCTTCTCCCCGCACACACTTTAAAACTGAATCAGGTCATGGCCGGGTTGCTGTTGCTGCCTTTGCGGCTGCTGCTGGACACCAAAAGGATTGTTGTTGGGCTGCTGGCCGAAAGCTCCATTCTGTCCTCCGTAGTTGATGCTGGGCATGCCCGTAAATTGCTGTCGCATAAAGGGGTTGCTGCCCGTGGCCTCAGGCTGCAGCCTGGCGGCACCAGAGCCGGCGCTGTTCATAAACATGCCGGGTGCGGTGTGCTGCGAGGGAATTCGGAGGTCGCCTGTGTTGCCGTACGTGTCCATGCCGTCACCAGACGCCAGCAAAGCGTTGAGTCTGCTCTCGTGCTCGCTGAGCTCCTTCTTGGGCTGGTTGTTAAGGCCGAGTTGAGATTGGTTGAAATTCATCTGCGACTGCTGAGGCTGCGCTTGCGGGGTTTGTTGCTGCTGCTGGCCAAAAGTAGAAAGCGTCTTCTGCTCTGGCAAGGCCGAGAGTGACGAAATGGGCGACGAGGCTTGTGGGCGATTGTTAAACTGGGCGAAGGGGTTGTTGGAGCCAGTTTGCATGGGTTTCAGAGATTGCTGAGATTGGTTGGTGGCCCATGGATTGTTGCTGCCAGGCTGAGGCGAGGGCTCCGATGGCTGCTGCTGAGGCTGCATTTGCTGTTGGGCGTAGGGGTTATAGCCGGTGGCCTGCGGTTGCTGGAATGAAGGCATCGACTGTTGCTGGTGGCCATATGGATCCATACCCATACCAGTCTGCTGCATGCCGAAACCGTTGCTGTTATAGTTAGGGAAGCCAGTCTGGTTGGGCATCATGCCAGTGTGGTATGGGTTCTGCATGTACCCCGTAGGCTGGCCCAGCATCTGATTCTGGTCAATCGGGTTACCCATGAAGTTGACTTGGTTGCCTTGCTGATAGCCCTGGTTTAGGCCGGTTGGCTGGGGTTGCGAAGGCTGCGAAGGCTCGTCGAAGCCGAAAAGGGCATTCGCATTCTGGTCTTCGAGATCGCGGCGTCGTCGTTCCTCCTCTTCCTTGCTCAGCTTTAGCGCCTTTTCCAAATCAGGGTCGTCGGCGGCGCCTTGTCTGCTTTCCCTCTTCTTGCGATCCTCTTCCTCCTGCGCTTTACTGGCCTCGAGGGCAAGTCTGTATTCGGCGTCGTCTTCGTCGTTTTGCGAGCGTCGGTGAGGCCGTCGCTGGGGGTGCGAGGAAGAACCCATGTGATCTGGCATGTGCTCCTCGAGACCGGTGACGCGGGACTTCCAAGACTTTCGGTCAGTACGCTCAGCGCGCAGACGCTCCTCGTCGAGAACCAAGGAAGTAAGTTCCTTGGCAGCGACGCGGACTGTTGGGATGCTCGAGTCAGCCTGCAGTTATTTTGGGACCATTTCGAGAAGCTAAATACCATTTTGACCGACATCACGGCCGTCTTCATCGATGTACTGGAACTCGCGTAGGGTTTTGATGACGTAAAGGCTCTGGCGGGCCCAGGTGACGACGAGTTCGGAGCCCTCGTGTAGACAGTAGTCAAGGACCTTGAGAGCCTTGAGAACGTGTCGCCAGTTCTTTCCTTTGTCGTTGAGGCGCTTGTCGAGCATGTCCATGATCTCGTAAAATTCGGTCGAGCTGGTCGAGCGGCGGGCATGGTCAGTGGCAGGCCCCGCACGTATATGGCGCGACAGGAGAGACAGCGGCCAAGAGAAAATGCACTTACGTGTTGAAGGTCATCTGAGCAATCTCGCTCATCTGCGTGCCGGTCGGGCCCCATGGATCGTTGCTGGTCGCTGTTGGGAGGGAGGGAGAGCAAGAGAGTCAGCAAAGAATGCGCTGTCGCTCCGGGGAGCGCGAGCAGCTCGCCCAAGCTGAGGGGCTGTCGTAGATGGTGATGCGGGAGGGACGAGACAAACGAACCTTCGCGGACCTTGGCCTGAATACTAGAGTACCCATGGGTAACATTTTTGATGCTTCGCATAACCTTGGACATGGCGGGCGACTGTAATGCCTCGCAAGAGGACTGCGGTATGTTTGTGAGAAAAGCAGCAGCGGTGATTTCGGGAGGGCGGCGAGCGTCGTCACTACGTCGCCGACGCTAAGCCGAAGCGCCGGACAGTCGAATCTATGATGTCGCGCGGGCTTTTCTCTAGCGGAGGGGGAGCGGGCAAGCTCGCTAGCGGGCGCAGGACTTCAAGGAGGGGGCAGTGACAAGCTGGTATTGTGCGGGTGGCACGATGTTGAGAGAATGGCGATGATGGAGGAATAGAGAGGCTGGTGATGGAGGATTTGGCGGAGAATGTCTGGACGAGGCCGGGGATGGAGTTGGTAGCGCCTGGCTACCTGAAAGGCACAGCTGCGACTCGTGGTGGGTTGGGTGTGGCTTAGAGGCTTGGAGAGGCCTTTTGCCAGCGCAGAGGAGGAGTTGCGTTGCCAATACCAACTAAATAGGTACCTAGTAGTAGGTAAAGAGGCTGTCACTCTTGGCGCTCAAAGCCTTTTTAGGTTGGCAGCGGGGCAACAGGGATACAACCTGGAGTCAATAACCAAGCTTTTTACAGCGGGCTTTGTGCAAGAAACTCGGCTGTATTAGCTGTCTTTCAGCGCTGCACCCAAAGTGGCAAGGTGGGTGCACCAGGCGGCTGTGGCTGGTCGCTGCCCGAGGCACCTACTTCGGTACTCTGATACTTTGAATAATACATAGTTATTGTACGCGTGCGGCACGAGGCCAGTTGATGAAAAGAGTGATTCACATAAATTGTGACAATCGCCTAATCAATATGGCGCTCTAAGAAATTACTAAAGTCTCCAAGACCTCCTCACGCATAACCATCACGGCTATATCTACCTAACGATCAGCCCACTGTTGCATCAACCAACTATGTACTCAAACCGATGACGTCTCCTCGACCTGATGGCGCGCATTAAAAAAGGAGAAGAAAAAAAAGACTGCCGCGTGGCAGAGAGGGATGACCAACACTAGTAGAGTACCAACCGCCCATAAGACTCAAATATGAGAATTTTATATGGAAATGTCCATTCGAAAAGATTGCGTCGCAAACAGTCAACCGCGTTACCATGTACTAATCATTGTCAAACTCGCCTCCAAGGAGCACTGCCACACATCCACCTGAGCAAGGCGCATATCACTTGCCACATCAAACGACAAATACGAAAAGAAAAGTAGAGATGCCAAATTAAGCCATTTCTGAGCAAAATTCGTCGTAAAACTAGCAATCATCCGTATATCTTGAAACGTATTAAAAACCCCCTAGGAACGATCCTTGAAGCCCTGTATCAAGGGAAGCTGCCCCATCCATCAGCCATAGACGCCCGGTATCCAAAAATTCAAACGCTAGGCCCGAGACCATACTCGACATAACATATACACACACCATCCGTTCTACTTCTTGCCCCCCCTTCCGGCTGCCGTCCTGACAGCCGCAGCTTTGCCTCCGCCGCGCGCCTTGGGGCGCGAAGACGCCTTGGCTTGCTCTGCTTTGTCGGTGGTTTCCTTGTCTTGGCCCGATTTGTCTCTGCCAGTATTAGCATTGCCGCCGGCACTGCCACCGCCGCGGCTTCTTCTTCCGCGCTTATTTCCACCGTCTCCCCTCTCCTTGGCCAGCCGGACAGAGCGCTGTGCTTCTTCCTGCTGAGCCCGACGGCTTTCCTGGTCCCACCACTCCTGGAACGCCTGCTCCTGCTGAATCTCCTGCAAGGACCGTTTGGCCACGGCCTCTTTGACCAGCTCCTGCTCGCGCTTCTGCTGCCCAATAATATCCGCCAGCGTTCCCCCCACAAGCGGCTCTTCCTTGCGCTCCCGTGTGATGTACGACTTGGAGTGTGGCACAAGTGTACTTGCCGCCTGCTGGCTGCTAGACGCCGGTGAATCTACCACGGCTCGTCGGCTGCGATTCTGCCCGGAAAACTTGGTATCGGGCGACGCGGTGCGGCGCTTCGCCTGAGGCTCCGTCTCAGCAGCAATAAGAGGCTTTGCGTTGGGTACTGGCCCGCGCTTCTGAGTCTCAGAAGCCATAGCCTCTTGCAAGGATGTCTTGGGAGCAGGCGACGCTGCCTTCCATGGCGCTGGATCGCCACCTGAAGATGCGGGCTGCCATGGCTGGGCACTTATCTTCCCGTTTTCTGTCGCAGCCTGGACCTCTGCTTGCATCTGCATCTGCCTCTGCCTCTTGCGTTCCTTTTGTGACATCTTGGCCGGGGGCTTTGGAGACGGCGCATCCCTAGATGCAGCTGCCAGACTTGTCGTCAGTGTAGACGTGGGCTTTAAAGATGCCTCGGATAGAACGCCTCGTAGATCCACCTTTGTCGTAGACAAAATTGGTGAAGCCCAGGGGCCGCTTGCTTTCCGCACAGAATTATTAGTCGGCGTAGCGGGGGTTCCGCTCAAGTTTCGAGATGCTGAAAAAGGCGCCGTGAGCGCAGGAGAGCCAGGCGATTTGGAAAATGAGACAGGATATTTCTTCTTGGTTTGCTGCCAAGCAGCCTCTGGAAGCTGTGTCATCGGCTCTACGTCCAGATCTAGTTGAGGAAGAGGACGTGACGCATCTGGAGAAGATACATCGCCATGCTTGGCCACATCTTCCTCCATATCGAAGATGAGATCTCCGTGCGATTCTTTCGGCCGCAGGTTGGGGCTGAAAGGCTCGTTCCTAGCAAAGCTAGATTTGCGCCGGCCAGCATCAGGCGTTCTCGAATAGGCCGCCAACTCATCCAGACTACCAAAGCGCGTGCGATATGACGAGGATAGTTTTTTCTCCTCGTCTCGTTGAGTAACCTTGAAAGCGAATTCTTTGACACGACGCTGACGCTCCTCCTCAATGTCGACAAGGAGGTCTGGATGCTTTTCATGCAGAAGCAGCTCTGCACGTCCGCTTCGCACAAACGGAAATCGAGCAAGCTGATTCTCGCGCACAACCTCGTCAAGCTCCAGAAGTACCTCTTCATCCATGCCGTCAAGGTTGCCGTTCTCAAGCATATTTTCCAACTGCAAGCAGATATATTCTAGTCCAACATCCTTGAACTCAGTGACAGAACAGACACTAATCTCATTCAGCAAGTTGGCGATATTGCGCGTGGTGACAAACTTTCCAATGACGCATTGGCAAGCTTGTGAAAGGCGATCGAGCATCAACTCGTTTGCAGTGGCCATGACATCCAGAACAATCTCAGAAAACTCGTCCAGAGACGCGCAAGTCACATCCTCAAACAGATCTTCGCCAACATCGCCATAGATGTACTGTATGACCATCATGAATGTTTCTGGATTAACATGCTCAAGGTTGACTTGGATGCGGTCCTCAGCGGCTTGACCCAGGCGTCTGCTCGTGAGCCACCCTCCCTGCGAGCGGCCGTGGAACATGCCTTCAAAGAAGGGACAACGCTTGCACACAAGCTGGCTATGGACAGGGAAGTCTTCGCCATCGAGCTGCACCAAGATATCACCATCTTCGAAGAAGCGCTTATCAGAAATAGCGCCTTGGAGATCCGAGTCCAGTGAAGGTTCAACACTCCTTTGTAAACGGGCCGCACTTTCGAGCCTCATCATTTGCAGCTTAGTCGCCATCCTCATGAGCTCAGTTCTGACTTGTCTGTAACGGTGGGCCAGGGTGGGTGCTTCTTTGGTGTACTTCCAAACGGGCATCATCGTATCGAGGTATGAGAACACCACGATATTCAGCAGAGTAATTATATCGATCTGATGAAATGTCAAGAGAATTCTGCCCTCGTATTCGCTCAATGTAAAGATGTCTTGACCCGATTGACGGCCGCCGCGGCGATACTTGGAGAGTGCATCAAGGACGACGAGACTTCTGGCAGAGAGCAGCCAACCGTGCACCGGAATCTTGATATCGGGGGCAGTTGTTGTGTTAACGCGAAGATCAATGCTCTCAAATTGTGTCGAGCCAAATTGCAGCATCTGCGTGAGATCTGTTTCAATGTCTGGTGATTTCAGCAGCTCGTGAACAACAGAGCTGTGCTTTTCTCTGGCGATGGCCTTGTCCCAAGCCGTTCGAGACTCGTTCAGACCTGCCTCGGGCAACGACGCTTCAAAGTCGGTCAGGCACAGAAGTGAGCCGAGGTCCTCCCAGATGGATGGCTTGGCAACTGATATTTCCTCGGCCATGACTTTACTGTCCTTTCGAATGGCAGCAAAAGTACCAAAAGTCGAGCTCTGGACCTTGGTACAGTTGGTAATATAGGGAACACGCTCGAACTTGAAGTCCTTCTTTTTGTGGCCAGCGCTGGACAACAGCTTTCCATTGGTACGCTTCACTCGCTTCCACACAGCGCCGGACTCGGTGCAGATGATTACGGAGCCATGCTCTCCAACGCTCATGGATGTGACACCATCTTTGCGAGAATCCCACACGCATTGAGGCTGGGATACGGCGCCTTTGATCTTGGCAGGATTTGTGGTAGAGCCATTGGGTTGATCCGATTCGCCTTTGCTGCTTATGTTCATAGTGAACAAATCACCGCGAGATGTCATCGCAGCAATAGTGTCTCCACCGGATGCGATGGAAATTATTTCTTTCCTTCCCGACTCGCGCATGTTCGCATACGACGAGAGATTGTAGTTGACAAATGGATCAAGCGTTGGGAATTTGACCAGGTTGTATCCGTAATTGGTAAAGACCCAGACATTGTGGTTAGCCAGCAAAACCGTAGTAGCCTTGTCTATGGCAGACACCGTGAGAATGGGCGCCGTCAATAGCGATGCGGCTACTCTGCGTGGGATGGCTTGGATGTCGAGAGACCGAGAGTCGGCATCCATGAGCGCAAGCTGTCCAGCGTTGCGACCCCAGCAGAAGAGCGAAGCCCCAGTGTGGGCAACGGAATGGATGGTGGATGCGGCAACGCCTTGGATCAGTTCCTTTTTGAGTGTTCCGAAAACTTGACGTGGTACTAGGCTCATGGGTTCCTCGTCAGCTCTCGTCGGAGGGGGCAGCGCGTAACCCAGTTGCGAATCCGAGTTGAGACCCCAGGTCCACAGCTCGCCATTGCCAGCAATTGCCATTGTGTGGTTTTGGCCAAGAGCAACTTGATGGATCTTCTTGTCAGCTAGAGGACCCTGAACTGAAACAAACTTGAACTTTGTATTCTCGTCTCCAAGTCCAAGACGCCCACCCCGACCAAGACCGGCAATAAACAGGTTACTGACAGGATCTGTGGTCAAAACGGCACTATGGAGCTTGGACAAGACAACATCTTGAATGACGAGAGGGCGGCTGCGAACCATGATTGGAATATCTTCAATCTCCAATGATGAGGCAATATACTCGGCATCTTCTTCGCCTAGGTATGATTCGTAGAATTTGCGTAAAAGGCCATCTGGGCGCTGGAGGTGGATACGCTCGGGATACTGGCGGTCATCTTCATCACCTACACCAAGAGACATGTTTCTGTTGCTTCCAAAGACAAACAGCTCATCCCCTTGGTCGGAGGAAGTGGAATGAGTAGATTTTGCGCTGTTTGGAGTGGTTAGTAACAGGCTACGCGGTGCATGATGCGCGGATCGAGCTTACAATTCGTTGTAGTCAGTCGTGCTCTCTCCACTATCGGATTCGTTGTCAGGAGCCTCGTTCAACTGGCCTCGATTGAGAGATCGGGTGGCTATCGTCGAGTTGTAGACGTCAAAGGGACTGTTTCCCTCGTGATCCTTGGTCTTGATAAGTCTGCCAACTCTGCCCGTGGATGCGCTCGTTCCTGAGAGGAGGTTTTCCCTCTCCTTGGCGAGGATTATGCGGGCGATGGAGACATTTCCGCTGTACAAAGAGCGATGAAGTGCGTTCCAGCCGCTCTCTAGGTCCTGGACATGTAGATCGATGGCTGGATGGTCAACGAGTGCTTGAACAAAGTCGCGGGCGGTAGGGTCGGTCGAGGAGGCGGCGCGCAGGAGAAGAGTGAGGCCGGCATGGTCTCGACTGTTGATTTCAGGCTTGCCAATAGCATTTGATGAGTCCTTTGACTTGGCCGAGGCTTTGCGCGACTTGGCGGCAAGGCGTGGCGAAGAGCTAAAGCCGCCAGGGCTGGGCCAGCCAACGCTGGCAATCACCGGACTCTTGGAACCAACCGGAGCTGCGAAACCGGCAGGATTCAGTAAACGTCGAAACCTGTCAACATCATTTTCCCAGTAGGATTTCCAGAGCAAGTGACTCATCGGCCGGTCAAGAGGTGGAAACGAGCCCGGTACGCTTGAAAGGGCACCTCGCTGTGGTTCTCGGGGACCACGGCGTGTTTAAAGGCGCGAATTTAAGCGTGCTGATGAGCTCGTATAATCAGTGGAAAGGGCCGCGCCCTGTTGTGGTTATGTCGCGATAGGAGTCGGTTCTTCGGCTACGGCGCGACGGTGTGAACCCGGAGATGTGGAAATGAAGCGTCGGAGTCGACGGAGATGTGGGAGGGTGGGATGTTGCTGGTCGCGAGAAGTTGCCCTCGAAAAATTCAAGCAAGTGTTGAAATTGAAGACGTGAAAAGGCCGACTAGAGGGGCGTATGGAAAGTGTTGAAGGGTTGAAGGCCTGGGCAGGATATTGCGGTTTTGGGGAGGTGTTTAATTAAAGGCCATTACGAGTACAACGTAGCCATTCGGGGATGGTGGGGGTGTTGCTCTGCGCGTCGCGGGTGCGAAAGAGGAAGCCCTGGACCAATCCAAGGCAGGCACAAGGTACATGGCGAGTACATGTGATGGGGGGTAAGGAGCTAGCGGGGTGATGGTGCATTTCGGGTACCTGCTACTGGCAACGGCCTCGAAGGTCCAGACTCTGCTAAAGCAGACAGGAGTTTCGTCCGCTGACCAATGGCTTCGCAGCGCTGTTACCTGTGCTATTCTCCCGGGCCGATGGGGTTGAACCGTGGCGTCTGCACATGTCGCCCAGGGCTGGTTGTCATTTGCCCGTGTTACATGCGGAGTCGCTTCGTTCCTCGTGATATTCATTCTTGGAGGTTTGGAGGTTCATGTGCCTGTTTACATGACGCGTGGATCATGACGACATGAATGGGAGGAGGGTGGCAGTTGCGGCAAGTGAAGCCATCCGTGATATACCGGGTACATGTAATGTACGTTCGGAGTGGAGGAAGAAACATAACCGCCTCGATTCAGTTGGGTGCGACGAGCCGTGATAACCACGCACATGAAAAACTATAGGTTTCACGCGCCATCGCATCGTAGTCGACAATCTCACAAAAGGGTTCAGAGCGGACGCAGGGAAGCACCTGCCAAGGTTGTGTAGTTCTTTCTGTCGGCGCATAACATTGCCTTGGACCCAGAAACCAAACCAAACACAGTCAACAGGTGCATGCATACAACCACCTATGCTTCTGATGGAAATCAAATATGCATACCCCTCTAGCTTCCCCATATTCTTACTACAATTTAGCTCGATTACCACGTCGCGTGCAGACAACCGTAGCCCCGCGACCAGGGTCAAATTTGCGGCTTATGTGCACCTTATTGTTAACTAACGTAACTATTTATTTATTAGTTGGTACGGAGCAAGGTAAGGTAGAGAGGTAGGGTACCTACACCCACTGTACTAACAGTGGGTGTAGCTTGTTAGTTGGCCCTCAAATCAGCGGGTTGGTACCTGTAAAATCAGTAAAATCAGCCGTGAACCCCTGCAAATCAGCTGGTGCTGGCCAGTCAGAAGCCGCCAACGACCCCGTCTCAGCGCCTGCCACCGGCGTGCCTGCGCTGCCCGCCCGCCACGCCGCAGACGCCGTCGTGCCAAAATTCCCGCTAAAATCATTTCCCGCCCGATCTTGTCTCGGCCTTCTCTCTGTTACGATTGCGCCCTCTCTCCGACCTTTCACCGTTGCACCGTCTTGTCCTCAACAACCTCGTCCTCGCCGCCCATTTCCACACACAAAATCGCAATTCTCGTCACAATCGCTCAAAATGGCCGAGGAAAAGCCTCTGCCCTTTGTCTACCAGTTCGCCGCCGGTTCGTGCCGCCCGCCCTCGTGGCCCTCGTGGCGCTACTACCTACAACCGTTGAGAGCTCGTGGCTAACATTCGTCTCCCGCAGGCGCCATTGCCGGTGTCTCTGAGGTAACAAGATCTGCCAACCGCTTATTTCAATACACACTAATTTCCAATCCTTAGATTCTGGTCATGTGAGCCTTTTCCTGCCTTTACTCAACTCCGGTGTTGACGCCGAACTCGCCGAGAACATCCCTCTAACCGTCACACGCCCAGGTACCCATTGGACGTTGTCAAGACTCGAGTGTACGCTTGTTCTCCCCCGCCTTCGATTGACCTTTTCTTGCGAGAACCATAAGGTTAACATGCTGTTAGTCAATTGCAAACCGGTGCCGCTACCGGCGAGAGCTATAATGGCATGGTCGACTGCTTCCGCAAGATTATCAAAAATGAAGGGTATGGCACCACCTCGACACCGACCTAGAGAATGTAAACCTCGCTGACAACGAGCCCAGCTTCTCCCGCCTCTACCGCGGCATCACGGCTCCCATCCTGATGGAAGCCCCCAAGCGTGCCACCAAGTTTGCAGCCAATGACGAATGGGGCAAGTTCTACCGCAACTTGTTTGGCGTTAGCCAGATGAACCAGTCGCTCTCCGTCCTCACCGGCGCCACTGCCGGTGCCACCGAGTCCTTTGTCGTCGTTCCCTTTGAGCTTGTCAAGATTCGTCTCCAGGACAAGGCCTCGGCCGGCAAGTACAAGGGCATGGTCGACTGTGTCGTCAAAACGGTCCGCAACGAGGGTGTCCTCACCATGTACCAAGGTCTCGAGTCTACCATGTGGCGCCACATTCTCTGGAACGCTGGTTACTTTGGCTGCATTTTCCAGGTCCGTCAAATGCTCCCCAAACAAGACACCAAGAGCGGCAAGATGACCAACGACCTCATCTCCGGCGCCGTCGGTGGTACTGTCGGCACCATCCTCAACACCCCCATGGATGTCGTCAAGAGCAGAATTCAAAATACCCCCAAGGTGGCCGGCCAAATTCCCAAGTACAACTGGGCCTGGCCCGGCGTGGTCACCGTCTTCCGGGAAGAGGGCTTCGGCGCTCTCTACAAGGGTTTCCTCCCCAAGGTATGCTCCTTCGCCCATTGTCTCGCACCCATACGCAAACGCTAACTATTGCCAGGTCCTTCGTCTTGGCCCCGGAGGTGGTATTCTCCTCGTCGTCTTTACTACCGTCATGGACACTTTCCGCCAGTGGCAAGTTTGAATGGTCTCAACAAGCATGAAAAAAAGTGATACCACCCGAGGTTACGTAGCATCATGTCAAGACGTGTTTGGAGTATGAATGGAGAAAAAAAAAGAAACAATGAACGCCAAGAAGTCTATATATATGTCTACATTTTGTACATATACATGGTGTGTGGGCGTGCTGCTGGGCTGAGACTTGACTCTCCGTCCAAGTTCATCTTTCTTGTCGTCTTTTGGCGGCATCAAGGGGATTCATGAGATGTGCGCCTATGCGATGCGATATAGCAGCAGTGATAGACAATCTAGAAGAATTCTTACCCTGGCCAATCTCAAGTATCGAGGTGTGTCGTCTGCAGTGAGCTGGCAGTCGTTTCATGATTGCGCTAATTGCCGGCTGCACGCGTTCATGCGCACAAACGCCGCCTCGCAGGAGAACATTTGAAATCCGCCAACGCAGTAAGAACATTCGGAAACAAGCGCCTCATTTTCATCCTTTCTCACATCTTTCTTCTCTTCTCATTTCTGAGTAAATGCACCCATCGCTCCCTTCATTCCCCTCTATAAATACACCCAATTCTACCCGCCTCCTGCCCTTCATCCTCCTCCTCCACCATACACAACTTCAACAACACCCACGCACACTGCTGCATCTTTAATGATAATTTAGTTCTGCAATTGGCATTCTTTCTTTCTTTCTCTTCTCTTCTTCTTTCGTGTCTTTTTCATCTTCTGTTTTCATTGCCTTTGTCAACGGTACTGCTCACTGCATTCTCGAGACATCGTTGCTTTTCTAGCCTACAACTCTACAGGTGCGTGCCATATTTTGCCTATGCATCTTCTACACCACCCAAGACCAGTGACGCGAGGACTTCAACGATTTTGCCACACGGCTCCCGCGCGCTGGGTTGATGCCAGAGTCAACTCATTGGAGTCTCTTCACTCATGCTTCTCTCTCCTCTGCCTTCCTCCACCTTTTCTCTCAAGTCTCTCAAATTTACAAACTTGACATGCTTGTAACGTACTAATTATCTACAGGGAGAGACTCGCAGGTCTGAAACCACCATGAATGACCCTGAACAGGACAATGACGCCACTCACCAAGGCTTGGATCCGGCCTTGTCAGACGACGAATTTACCGACAGTGGGGACGAGAGCGTAGATTCACAGAAAGATGTGGATTTTCAAGGCGACTGCTTGAAGACATGCGAGCCTCCTTTCAGAGACAGACGAGAGGCTGCATTTCGCAGGAAGCAGAGGATCAAGCGACTCAGGGTTCATTTGGACCATGCCCGCGAGCGACTCAGTAATACTCGAGAGCAGCTGCGACAGGCAATCAGGAGATTGCGAGAACCGGCTAGAAATAGGAGACAGCCAAAAAAAACTAGAACGGCAAGTGAAATCACCAGTCATCTGGCATGACTGCATTGCTATGGGATGAGGCTAACTAAGAGACAGACATGGAGGGAGGAGCTTGCCAAGCACCTGCGCGGTCAGTCCATTGGGGGATACGACAGCATTGTCAAAATGGCTACCTGGGAGGAGAACAGCTCCTTCACATATCTCCATCCAGGACTCGAGCTCAGGGAACCGTCCAAGGCAGATTTGACGCAGTGCCACGCATGGAACGAGTGGATGGGCAAATTCCATAAGGCGATGCGGGAGAGGCCGGCTAGTCGGCCGGCCACCGGCCCAGACTTTATTTCTCGGCTTCCTGTTAAAATCCTGGGGAGGATTCTCCGGAGCCTTCTCGTGTTTGATGGAAAGCCTGTCCACGTCGTTTCGCGACTGGACCCTTACCACGAGCCCGACCGGAGCCTCCTCAACCCCGATGAGCGCGTCCAGACCGACAGCAACGGCGCCGACCTCCGGTTGCTGAACCGTTTCCACATTGGAAACGCATCATTCAGTCTTTCTTGTGAGATGCCCCCCCAGGTTCTGCTCGCTCCCCTCAGCGTGTGCAAGCAGTGGAACTACATCGGCGGCAACCTCTTTTACAGTCTCAACCACTTCTGCTTCTCCTCGTTGGGCGAATAGGGTCGCTTCGCGGGCAAGATTGGAGCGAGGATACATAGACTGCAGCTTATCAGCCTGCTATGGATTGGAAATCAAGAGGTCTGCAACGCCGCCAACGAGCGCGTCAAGTACATCTCGCGCCGCACGCAGCCGCTGATGTACTTGCCAGAGGCTATCCGGCTCAAGCATATCGAAATTTACATTCGCGAAAGCGATCCTTTCTATATGCGTAGAAAGCACGAGCCACGCGGCACTATTCGATTTCTCAAAGGACACACCATAACACAGCCGGATTTTCGGCTGTTTCGCGACATGAAGACGATACAGGGCGGCGATTACATCTGGTGTCTGCGAGGACTTTACTCTATGCGGCTCTACGACTACGATTTATATATTAAGAAAGGCGAGACGATGGGACTGCGTAACCATACCTTTATTGGGCAGTTGAACGAGGTGACGACGAGGCAAAAGGCTCCCGAGAAGAAGAGATTGGCAAGATTCGAAAACCTTGCCCCTATTTGCGCGTATTTACCCACAAGTAACGAGAGGAGCTGGGTCGAGAGAGAGATTACGATTGAAACAGCTAGAGACGAAGATCAACCAGAAGACGAGCCGGAGAGCGAGCCGGACGAGGATGAGGATGAGAACCCGCCTTCCGGACCCGACGACCAACACGGCCTCACTCCAGGATTCAACGGCGGCAATGGAGAAGACGATAACGACGATAGTGATGATGATAGTGACGCCGACCGAGGACACAATCGTCGCCCTGGTCGTCAACACGGTCGCGACCTCCCCCGTCGCGCCGCTCCCACCGCCGACTCAGCTGTTGTGGCGGGCCCCGACAACGACAACGACGACGATGTGCTCATGTCTGACGCCCCTCAGCTCGGCGGGCAGGGCGACGAAGAGATGAGCGACGCCGAGTATGGTGATGACGTCGACACGGCCATGGTTGACACCAATCTAAACCACACCACACATATCCACGGCAGCAGCCACAACGCCAACGCCAACGGCGACGCGCCTCCCCCCTCTCCCCGCGCTGCAAGACGCAGCCAGAGCTCCGGCCTCTTCATCGACGGCCGCAGCAGCGGCCCCTCACCCGCCCGCCACACGACCCCCGGGCCGGCGACGCAAGCAAGCTACCGATTCCGCCCCTCCGTGGACCCCGACTCGGAGGATTCCGAGGGCAGCCTGTTTGTCCACAGCGACCGCCACGACTCCCCGATAAAGACCGACGTCGAAGGCGGCATCGGCGCGGAGGCATCTCGTCGCTCCGCGCAGCGTCAGCAGCAGGCTCCAGGGCCAGCGCACGTTGCGCAACGGCTGCCGGAACAGTCCTGGGAGAATGAGTCGTCGAGCAGTTCGGAAGACGAAAATGACGACGATGGTAAAGAAGAAGAAGAAGAAGAAGATGATGATGATGATGGAAGCGGCGGCGACGACGACGACGACGACAATGAAGAAGAATAAACTGCACACAATCATGGCATAACTGCCGCTATCTACGACTCTTGTTTACTCTTTTGCTCTTGACAGTGCTTTGCTTTACGATATCACACGACTTCAACGACTTTTTACTAGAGCTTACGTCTACAAATCAACGGCTGAATCAACGTTTGGGTTGGTTGCAAGTTCATCTCTTTCCATCACCAATCTTTTACCGATTTGGCAAACATTTCAACTGGTTCTTTTCTTATCAAGATGCCATTTCTACATTTATCGCAAATTTGGTTCTGCAAACATCAACAAAAATCAAGAGATTATTCAACGTTTCCTCAGCTTAGTAGCTACCACATTAGGCGTTATCAAGTTATATGCATCATGTCCATTTTTCACATTTCTAAATCAAAAAATCAACCAACACCCCTTTCCCCGCGCAAGACCCCATGCAAACTGATAAATGTGCAATGCTTGGATGGGGCTAATATTCTGCATTCTGTGCAATGTCGAGAAAAAGTACGTCTTCTTTATACATTTTTATGCTTCGATATCTCCAAATTCCATTTTACCAGCCCCTTCTGGTTGTGCCGCGAGGCTCAAATACGGCTCTCTCTGAGCCGGTATTGCTTCCTGTATTTACACTGCCACGCCCTTCTTCTATGCTGCGACGACCCTGGGCATCCATCTCTGAGAGCGTAAACATGAGAGGCTCGTCGCCGACCGACTCATCATCTCCACGGACGAGGCGGCTGCTGCAAGCACCCGTGTAACTGCCTCTACCAGACTGCGTGAGCTGTGGTGGCGGCGTCTGACCACGCCCGGCGCTCATTCCAGTATATCGCTTTCGTTGAAACGGCGACGAGGTCTGCGAGACAGAGATCAAACCATCAGGGGGTGTTTCTTCTGTAGAACCGCGGAGCATCGCCACCGAGACACTCGCAGACCGAATCTCGGGGGCGGGTCGCAGGCTGCTGGGCGGGCTTTCGCGGGCGGTAGACTCGTCTTGCAGCTGCAACTGGCGACGAAGCGTGCTGAGAGTCGGAGGCTCCCTGTCCTCTGCTCCCAGACTAATGCTTCGATTGGCAAAAGCCAAGTCCGTTTCTTCGTCGTCAGCAGTCGCCCTGGTCTGTTGTGCAACTGAACTTGATCGTCTCTGATGTGAGCCAAGGCGGGGCGACAATGGTATGTCGATAGCAGTAGTGCCTTCCTGGGTAATGGTGCTTTCGCGACTTGTCTCCGGAATCGAGGGGCCTCCGGGGCGGGCTCCTCGAGAAACTGCCCTAGAACGCTCGTCCGAGTGATCGACTATCGAGTTTTCGCTGAGGCGAGATGGAATAGCGGGCGTATGGGGGGTATGTGGTGAAATCGGCTTGCCAGGCGACGATGAAGACGGCGACATTGATGCCGGCGCTACCATTCCGGGTACGCTCGTTAGTTGTCGGCTGGAGCTACTTGACGAGCGCTGCAGCTGCATAGACGACGTCATTGAATCTCCCAGGGCGTTGTTTGACTCCTTCATGAGGTGAAACCTGGACAGCTGCGCAACGGTCTTATTCGTTGCCGACTCTCGCTTGGTTGGCTCGAAACTCTTGAGTGTCTTTTTGCTATCCAGAATCTTTAAGAAATCCGAGATGTCGTCTTCTTCGGCAGGCAGCGACCCAGAGCTAGTGTTTTCAGGCTCAGCTAATAGTCCAGACCCGGGTTGAACCACCGAGGAGGCCATACTCTGTCGCCCACTGCTACCTTGCTCATCATCGGGCCCTCCTCTACTCTGCCCACTAATGGACGGACGATTGCGTCGGTGGGTAAAACTACTGCTGTAGCGGCTGGAAGAGGAAGGGCGCGGCGAGCCAACGACGGGAATATCGGTTGGTTGCGGAGGTCCGCCTCGCAAGGACGCGGGCATGCCAGCGGTAAGTGACGTTCGTTGCCTAGGCTGCATCGGTGGAAAAGCAGAGGTTCGGCTCTGCAATGATGCCGGAGATTCCGGTTCGAGAGATCGTGGTACGGGAGAGCCTGAGAGAGAGCCCGCCTTGAATGGTTGGAAAGAGATGGATGGTCTCCTAGAAGATCCATCAGGTCGGGTTGCATGACGACTTGATTGTCCCCTTGTGCCAATGGGTAATGAGTGAGGAGCATCGAAGTCTGATTGCCTCGGCAACGAGGCTGGCGGAGAGCTTGTGTCAGAGCCGGGATGCTTGACGGATCTCAGCGCAGTCATGGGACTTGTTCCCAGGGGCCCGTCGCCATGAAACGTTGACAGACTGCCGTAGGTTTGTTGAACATCACCGATGCCAGGCCGTTTTCGATGGTCTCGTAGTGAGCCAGCTTCGGGTTGTGTGGCTCTGGGAGAACCAGTTCTCGTGGGTATGGAGGGCTTGAAGTAGTTCTCGTCAATACCAATGAACCTAGAGCTCAAAAGCGACTCCGCATCATCGATTTTAAAGTTGCAATCGTTTCTGTACGTAACTGACGTACTCAGGCGGCCGACGGGAACATCCAAGTCTCCAAACATGTATTCGGTAATGGGATCGGACTTGCCGTCGATGGGACTCCTCAGAAGGTCTGGCGATGTTCTGTGCGGACGCTGCATAAGTATCCTGCAACGAGGGGAGAGAGCCGCAACGCAGCCCTTTGTTCGCCCATGACTTGTGAATTTCCAGGCTGGCAAGAGCCTTGTGGTAATGAAGAGGGATCTGAAGAAGACGATGGCTTTTTTGTAAATGGTTGGGAGGATGGGGCCAAAGTCTTCTGATGGCATGGAGGTATTGGGCACCAGCTCTATCGTCCAACGTTCCAAGACGACTTCTGTGTTGCGGCCGAAAGTACTGGGCGACGTGCTTTCACTTGAGCGGGACGACTGCAGCTGTTCCATAACATCCCAGCGTTTGCCTTGTTCGTCAATGGTAATTAGACTCTGACTTTCTTTTAAGGAGGAGGCATCTAGAAACACCTCAATGACCATTGGAGGCGGGAGATTTTCCAAACTGCCGCATGTCTTCCAAGTCTTGAGCTCTTCTCGAAAGTCATCGATCTCATCTGTTTCTATTTGATACTGCATAAACGGTCAGCATAATGGAAGCTGGCGGACGAGGCAAGGCGCACACACCCATTTATTGACCTTGGGAGCTCCACTAGAATTGAGTATGGGCCGCAACTTCATCCTAGAGTCCAGAATTAATGCGGCAGCTTTGGTGTAGAAATTCTGAATAGATTGTCAGTACTGAAGCGACGGGATGGGTTTTCTTTGGTTCAACACACCTGAACAATCTGGTCCAGTTTTTTGACGGAATCGCTGGGCAAAGCTGAGGCCGGTGTGCTATCACTAACCGCTGGAGCTGCTGCAGGCTGGTTCGTGGACAGATTTGGTCCCGCCTTAGGGCGAGCTCCGCCGATGCCGGCATCAGCGTTGGGCGTACCCCGAGACGAAGGAAGCTGTGGCGATGGCGCTGGCGATGAGGCTTTCCTCTGGGGTATCCTTGCTTGTTGATGCATAGCGAGAGGCAAAAGGTTTCGGCCGATGAGGAGGAGAGTGGACGTCGGGGAGCAATTAGACGATAGAAGTGTGCTCTTCCATCGTCGTGGCTTGGCAGTCGATAATAATGGTGAATGAATGTAATATCAAGAAATTGTAGTTGTGGGCGAGTGTGTAGATGGACAAGGAGCCAAACTTAGTAGTAGGTAGCTAGCTAGTCACCAGTGGTCGGACAGCAGCTGACACAAGGGTAGTTCAAAGTACCGTACAAGAGGACAGGGCCGGCTGCTGCGAGTACAAACGCAGGACTAGGCAGCGTAGGAAGTATAGGTATCGAAGACGGGAGAGGGATGTCGAACTTGTCAAGTGGTTTGTGTTTGGCGGGTTATGGTGGTAGATGGATCCGAGGCCGGGTCATTCGTAGCGGCTGGTCGAGGACCTCGTGATGGTTCGGTAGATGGGTTTCGTCATAGGGCGGACGCAGGAGAGGGTTGGCGATAAGGGCAAGGAAGGCTAGGGCTCGTAGGAATGAGAATGCAGAGGAGGATGGAGAGACAGCGTAGGAGGTTACCAAGAGGTTAAGCGAGGAAGAAGAAGAGGAGGAAGAAGACGCAGAAGAAGAAGAGCGGTGGTGGTTGATGCGAGAGGTGACTCGAACAGCAGCGTCGATAACGCAATGGGCACAAGGGCTCCTAACAGGTCGTGGAGAAGAAGCGGGTTCTGGGGCAGCAATTGCTATCGTGATACCTGATGGTTGGTAGAAAAAGGTAGATGAGGCAAGTACCAGCTAATGGAGCCAGGCAGCTTTTCGGGCGGCGCTAGATTGTTAGCTAGGTAGGCGTGTGTCCTGGTGTCCATTATGAAGGAAGACCAGCATGCCTGAGCTAAAGTGTGTGGCCCCACGGAGTCACGGCAAGTATATTGTACCCAATCGCTGGCTGCCGATACCTCTTTGGCGCCCGTTGACCGACCCACTCCTCAGGTCCCGATGCAGTATCTGGTACCCGCACTGAGGGAAGCCTGGGGATGGCTGCAACCACTGGCCGGGTCCGGGACATGATTGAAAAAAAGAAAAAAAAAAAAAAAAAAAAAGGACGGGGTCAGTATTGGGCTGCCAGATCGCATCTAGGCACATTGTTTGGATTGTACAACCTTGATGTCGAGGATGCTGGGGCCATGGACACGCTCTGACTGTGATAAATAGCTATTGGCCGTACATGCTCTGTCACTGCAGGGGGGGGGATGGCAAATTGGGAGCCATTGGCCTGACCTACAGGTTGCAGCCACTCGAGTGGCACTCAGGGTGATGTTGTTGCGAGCAGCTGCTAGTTATGCATCACGCCGCACAAGTTACACAGACCTCATTCACGATTAGCTCGCCAACTCGTGCATAATCGAGTGAACCGCGGCCACGTTCAGACATGCGCCGCTTGTTGTGGATGCTGCACCTCTGTCTGCACTGCCGTGTCACTGTTGGCGTCCGCCAAGCTGGGGTGAAAATGTGCCACCGCCAGCTATCCGAAGAGAGCTCTCGTCTTGCCTGTGCCACGTACTACAGAACAGCTGTCAGCCCACAAGTGCAGAAAGATCTGCAATGTCGACAATTTCGTGTCTGTGCTTGAGAGTGCATGGCTCGTTGGCCGTTTGTTGCTGCCTGTGATTGATGACTTTGGTTGGGCAATGGTTCTGGTAGGATTTTGTCCATGCAGTCTTCTCTCGTTTTGATATAGAGCCGTCAAGACTCGGTCTGGTGCTTCATTCTTTCCAATTCAGATAAAATGTGGTCTTGTGTATACAAGTATTCCTCTCGCGCAGCTCAAGCTGTCTCTCGTCCAGCTCACTTCTTCCTACGCCGGACTCGTCATCTAAATAAAGATTTAAAAGTACCTAACTAGTAACAAAAGGGTCTAAGCATTGACCAGCAGAAATCGTGGTTCCTGAATTGCAGTGATTTATCCTCCGTCAGCCGCGCGGCTTGTAGGTCCGGAAAAGGAAGAAGCCCTGGATATTGGTTCGCCTTGTTGGGCAGAAGCAGATGCAGGTGCCTTCAGAGCCCTCGTGCCAAAGAAACAGCATTTTCTTACTTTAGCTCAGGCGACCAAGCCCAACAAGTCACCCGCTCTAGCGTAGGTAGCCGGCAGTGCTCACCATTGGCCTTCGATGCCAATGGAAAGCAGGTGAGGAGGACCACTAATTATAGCAGAAATGAAACCGAGAGTCATTGCTACTATCCAACTAGTCCATGCTTTTTTTTTTTTTTTTTTTTATACATTTTTTCTTTTTTACGGAATCCATCACTCATTTTTAGCAATAGTCAACAACCAGCTCTCACTGCCGCTGCACTGCCGCTGCCCTGCCGCCAACTTTGCCTGGTGCAACCCCACTTAGCCACCCAGCCTTCGCGTCCTGATGACGAACTGGTTCTGGCTCCATTCTGCCTGCAAGGCGCTGACGTCCACCCACTGACCGACGACCTTAGCAAGCTCGCCACCGCACCTCTTCTTTTCCTGCAACGGGTTGTGCATCGACTCGACACCACTCGCGATACCTCGGCACCACCTATCAATCACATATCGACTCGTGAAAACCTCGGATTTTCTCTCGCCTCTCTCGCTTGTCGTTCAGTTACCACCTCCACCAACTCGCGCCCACTCGCTTGTCTACCCAAGCATCGCAACCATGTTTCGAGCGGCGGCGGTCGGTCCTTTTGATGATGCAGTCGGTAAGTCGTGTGACGACCGGTGGTGCACCTCCTCCATGTAGCAATGTTAACCCTCTTTAGCCAAGGCGACGGACGAGAACCTCACCTCCGAAGACTGGGGCGCCATCATGGAGGTATGCGACAAGGCTACTGGCGACCCAACTGGCCCCAAAGAAGCTGTCCAGAGCATGATCAAGCGCCTTGCGCATCGTAATGCCAATGTCCAATTATATACACTCGAGGTAAATGTATCAGAGCTTTGCCCTTAGGACATCTGCTAACTCTATTCCAGCTTGCACACGCTCTCTGCCAAAACTGCGGAAAGCCTATGCACCGCGAAGTATCCAGCCGTGCCTTCTCCGACGCCCTACTCAAGCTTGCCAACGACCGAAACACCCATCAACAAGTCAAGAGCAAGATCCTGGAGAAAATGAAGGATTGGAGTGACATGTTTAGCAAGGATGCCGAGCTAGGCATTATGTACGACGCTTACTACCGACTAAAGCAAACCAACCCCACGCTGCAAGCCCCGAGCGCGCCGCAGAAGCAAGGTCTCACTGCGTCAGACAGGCAAAAGGAAGACGAAGAACTTCAGATGGCACTTAAGCTGAGCTTACAAGAAGATGACCGCAAGAAGGCTGCCACATCCTCCAGCTCCGCGCAGCCTGGCTCCTCTGGTAAAGAAGAGGCTACTCCAGCTCCACCAGTACCTGCTGGCACCACGGCAGCCACGGTCAGCAGAGTACGTGCCTTGTTCGACTTTGCGCCCTCGGAACCCGGAGAGCTAGAGTTCAAAAAGGGCGACGTCATTGCTGTTCTCGAGAGTGTATACAAGGACTGGTGGCGTGGTTCGCTCAAGGGCAATACCGGCATTTTCCCGCTCAACTATGTCGAGAAGCTGACGGATCCGACACCGGATGAGTTGCAGAGAGAATCACAGATGGAAGCCGAGGTCTTTGCAGAAATAAAAAACGTAGAGAAGCTCTTGACCCTTCTAAGTGCCTCCAATACGGGCCCTCGAGAGGAGGACAACGAGGAGATTTCAGTAAGAACGATACCTAAGCAAAGGTCAAAGGGCTGAATACGCTAACCCTCACTAGAAGCTCTATCATCAAACATTGGCGATTCGACCAAAGCTCATCAAGCTGATCGAAAAGTACTCTCAGAAGAAAGGTAAACCACACTCACAGCTCAGAAGCAATCACACATTAATACTTGGTAGATGATTTCACACAACTCAACGAGAAGTTTATCAAGGCACGCCGAGATTACGAGTCTCTTCTTGAGTCCTCCATGGCACACCCTCCTCAACATAATTACCAGCAATATGCAATGCGACCCGGCCAAGGCTACCCTCAGCCTGTAGGCTATCCCAGCCAGCCTCCCCCGTCTCAGGAGCCCAACCAATACTACAACTCTGCACCTCCAGCAGGCTCCGGCTCGGGCTACCAAACATCTTCTCCTCCTCCCAACTTCCCGCCCGGCGGCCAACCCGGCAATGCTCCGTTTTACGTAGGCGGAGCCGAGGTGCCGTCTCAGATCGGAACGCAACCGCCCGCTTCCCAGCAATACCCCCCTCACGACTCCACGCCGCATGTCCCTTCATCCTCGCAGCCGTCCGTGCCTGGTAACAGCACATCGCCTCCGCCTCAGGCCCAAAGCTACACACCTTACTCGCCTCAGCCTCAGCAGCTGTACCACCCGCCCTCGCAGCAGGCACAGCGGCCCCAGAGCACATACGGAGCCCAGGAACTGGCCACCTCGGTCTACGACTCTCCCATTGCGCCGCACAACCCCAACAGCTTCTACTCCCAGGATGAAGCCGCTCCTGCCAGCGCGCCAGCGCCCTCGCACCAGCAGCAGACTCCCTCGCAGCCGCACTACCAGAGCTACTCGCCGCCTGAGCAGGCTCCTCCTCCGGTGCCAACCGGCCAGCCCCCGCAGGTTCCGGGCGGCGGCGCTCCCAGTGGCGGCGCGCCCCAGTATAAGCCATATGTCCCACCCGGAGGCTCTGCCGCCGACGGTCCCAGTGCGCCGAGCCCCAACGATTACTACCGCCAGCCTGGCGGCTACTAAGCTAATCAAGCGGGTGGGGAAGCAGAACTTGTCAAGGAAAATAAGTAGGTCAAGACCTTGACTTTCTCTGATTCCATGTGAGAAAATTTCTGTGTAAGTGATCTATGCAGTGAGTGACTTGTGAATTTCGGCAAGGCACTGTGACATGGGAAAACATGGAGGAGAGGGGGGAGGTACCTATAGCAACACACATCATCACTAGCTAGCTAGCGACACGTTTTGTTTAACATTGAGTTTAGTTGACAAAATCATTTCCGTTATCATTTGATGCGCCTTTTCTCCAAGTGTCTATGTAATCCTGTAAGCAAAAGCATAATTGTTGGGTATCTGAGAAGCTCCAAAGGAGGACCTTTCATGTAGCCATCATCCATGTCTTGCCGGTCCTCTCATCAAGAGTGATGCGTAAAAGAAACAATCTCATCAAAGTTACATCTCCCAGTAATCATATCATGTCCCAAGAAATTAGCATTCGCTTGACTCTCAACGCCACAAATGCATTGTGAATAAACTCTCCGGTCTTGTACAACAAGGAATCTACCAACGCCGTCCATAGACGGAACTCTCCTCTCGTCTCGACGGGGGCGCCTTCTTAGTAGCACCGACGAAGCGCGAAGCGGCCTGAATTTGCTCGCGAAGGCCGTTAGAGCCCGTGCCGTTGCTAAAGTGGCCGCCGGGCTTAAACATGTCGATAATCTCGTTCAGACCGAGCTTGAGCGCGCCCTTCTTGGCGCCCGTATCAATGGCCTGCTCGGCGAGCAGGCGCTTCTTATCCTGCAGATCAATGATGCGCTCCTCGACCGTCTTGGCTACGGTCAGCTTGTACACAATCACGTCGACGGTCTGGTTGAGGCGGTGAACGCGGTCAATGGCTTGCTCTTCGACAAACTATTTCAAGGCATGATTAGCAGAGGCGAAAAGAAAAATGGATACGAGTCGGCAACGTACAGGATTCCAAAAGGGTTCGACAATGACGACACGAGTGGCGGCCGTGAGATTGAGACCCAGGCTGCCACACTTGAGACTGCACAGCAGCACGCGGCAGTTCTTGTCCTCGCGTAATCTACGTAGACTCTCCTCTCGTTCGTCGTTGCGCATGCTACCGTCGTAGCGCGTGAACTTGAAGCCATCTTTGCGGATAAATGGCTCGATGAGGTCTAGCATGGATGTGAACTGGGAAAAGACAATGAACTTGTGTTCGTGGGCCTCGGCGTGCAGAATGCGGCTGAGCTCGCGAATCTTGGCGGAGGCTACAATCTGGCTCGCCCCAGGTGCCGGGCGCACTTCGTCGTCGTCAGAATACAGTTCCGACTCATCGATACCGGACGCGGAGCTTGACGATTCATCACTAGAGCTATCGTCATCATCGCTCTCCGTTGCAGAAGCCTGCGAGACTCTAGTGTGCTTGTCATCCAATGTCTGTGACGCGAGTTGCCTAGTCAAGGCGTCGATCGACAGCAGAGAATCATCAGCATCTTGTGTAGGTTTTTGATCGTTCTCATCGTCCACAACGAAGCTGCTCAGATTGCTCTCATCTTCATCTTCAGACTCTTCTGAGTCGGATCGAAGCCACTCAGTAGGTCCAGCAGCATTCTCGTCTTCTTCATTTCCGGCCTTGCCCAGGTTAAGAGAACCTCTCTCGCCGTCTGGAACCAACCAGCTACCCTCGTCATCATCCTCGTCATCGCTGTCAATGACAGCATTGCGGTTTCGTGGACGTCGAGTTGTTTGACTGGCTGTTGCTGGCTGCTTTCGCTCAGATTGGCGCTGCTTGTGCGATTTGGTTTTGCCCTTGCCCTTGGACTTCTTTGCCTTTTTATTCTTCTTGCTCTTTTCGAACTCCTTGAACTGGGCCATGTCTTCCGTGCAATCTGAGCAGGTGCTTAACCCCTTCGCGGCGTCGTCTTTGGGGAGGTCCAGAGAGCAAACACTGCATTTCTTGGATTCTATCCCCATTCCAGAAAACAGATCTGCCATGGCATCCATCTCGGTCTCTTGCGACCTTTGGCTTTGGCTTTGACCTTGGCTGCTGTCAGTAGTCATAGCATCTCGATCCTTCTCAATCTTGCCCTCCACAAGCTTCGGATGATTGCACGCTTGCCTCAGACGCAGGAGCAGCGTAAAGGCATTAAGGTAATTGAGCTTTTCTTGCATCATGCGCTGCATGCTCTCGCCGGTACGATCTTCTAGACGGTCATAGAAGTGACGCTCGGCAGCAGAGAGTTCGGCGGAAATGGTGACAATCTTTCGTTCGGTGTGCTTGAAGCCGGGACCCGGATCGTCTTCCTCGCCCTTGGCGGGCTTACCTCCAGGTCTCAGTGCACCTTCTTCCTTGAGAATGTCTTTTGTACGACGCTTCATGAAGCACTTCAAAACACTATGAAGGCGTCCAATAGCAATATGCCCCTTGCCGTTTTTCAAAGGCTGATCAATGTGGTCCTTCCACTGTCGCAATTCGTCGTATGGCTTGATCCGCAGGAACCTTATGAGTGACTGCAGCTCATCGAGGTTGTTTTGCATCGGTGTACCAGTTAAACACCAGCGATATTCTGAGCGTAGGGCATAGCAAGCTTTTGTTGACTTGGCATTGCGATTTTTGATGGTGTGAGCTTCATCCAAGACAACGCGCCACCACATCGGGCCAAAGCAGCCGGTCTTTTTGCCATCTTCGGCCTCTGACGAGTTGCCATGGTCTGATACCAAAATCTGATACGTCGTAATGACAACGTTGTATTTGAGGAGATCCTTGAAATTCTTTGTTCTTTGCGGGCCGTGGTGAACATGAACCTTCATTCCGGTGGCTCTTTCCACCTTGTCGTTTATCTCGTGCTCCCATTGCCGAATGAGTGCCAACGGGGCGACAACCAAAGTAGTCTTTTCCGACTTTTCATAGTGCGGCTTCCAGGTTTCTGAGCCTTTTTCAGGTTTGAGATTTGAAAGAATGAGAGATATGGTCTGGAGAGTTTTACCAAGACCCATGTCATCAGCGAGTAGCCCTCCCTTCGGCACAGTACCTCGTTTTACCGGTCCGAGTTCGCGACCAAGCATCCATTCGACACCCTCCACTTGATGAGGTAATAGCCGGACCTTCAGACCGTCAATCTTTCCATCCTTGCTAATGCGCTGTTTCTCTTGCTTCTTGGGCTTTTCGGTCTTCTTTTCGTCTGATATGCCTGCAGATCCTGAAGGCTCTGGCTGCTCCTCTTCTTCAGCTACATCTTCCATACCACCTTCAAGCAGAGCCTTCAAATCCGCACTGGCCTTTGCTGGGTCGGTATAGAAAATTTCCTCTCCTAGCTTGCCGCGGGTAGGCTTGTCGGGCTGGTTTGAATTAAAGACTGGCAGAGGAGGGGGTTTGCGATCGGCGTATACGCGGGGCTTTGGAGCATTGACCTTGGTGCTGCTTATGTGGTGCTCGGGTCGGGTTGTCTGACGAATGAAGACGTCGGCTTTCTGCTTGCGGGACGATACCAGCTTCGTCGGATGCCCAAGCCGTGGCACCGAGGTAGATTCCGGGATTGGCCGTCCTTCGCGGACGATGCTCTTGACTGCGGCCCAATTGTTGACGATAGCACTAATATCATCATCGTCGTCCAAAGATTTCGCCTTGGCAGAGCCAGCACTGTCAGCCCCTGCGAGCCGACTAGCCAAAGATTTCGAAGGTGGTGCGCGTTCATTAACCATTGTGTCGCGTAATTCGTAAAGTGCTGAATCTAGGGTCTTGCTGTGCTTCCTTGGTGACTTTGAAAAGTCTGGAAGCTCTGAGGAAGTGATGCTGTTTGCTGGCTTAAATGCAAAGCCTGCCCCTGGTCTAGACCGCTCGTTCTTGCGCATGAGGTGGTCGGAAATTGCATGGAGTGCAGAATTGAACGTTGCATGCACAAAACTCAGGTTCCTTTGGCACACTTTGTTTGAATGGGCATGACATAATTGCCCCAGCAACTACAGTTACTACAGTTGACACTAGCGCGAGAACTTGATGGACCATTGTCTGCGTGAGACACTGTGCAGAGCCTGACAGCTGGTACCCCGCGGCACAGTGCGAGCGTACCTAGGTAAGAAACTTAGCCCAGCAGCAGCTGACAGAGGCCCATTGATAGTGAGCACCTAGCTATAGGTAGGTACCATGTACTGACTACTCGACGAGCTACGAATGATTCCTGGCCTCCAGCAATCGACACATGGATGATTCCTGTATTTAATTATCCATGTGGATCATGTTGACTTACTCAAATTCCGAAACTGGTCAGGAAAGTTCCTAACATCAAAGTCAAAGGGGTAGCTACTTTACATCCAACGACCGTTGAAATTTCATGTTCTACGGTGCCAATAACGAGAGAAAGAAAAGTAGGCACGAGAAAGGTAAAAGAAATCTCAGTGTGTTCACTACTTGTGGTTTCTATAGTAGATGCGACAATCCTTTGTTGGTGCGTCTCTATCGCGCCACGCATGGTCAAAGTTTGCTCGGAACCCGGTGTGAATCCGAAGAGGCAGCGTGTCCGTCGAAATTTGTAGAGCCCTCTGCAACAAATTCAGCTTGCACCAACACGGCCATATCATAATTCGTGCTCCCATTCTATATGCCATTCACATGCGCTTCGGCTTACGGGCCAGAATGAGTTGGCATTTAACCGTAGACCAGCTTGAAGAGGTCGTTGCAGACAAAGTACGAGTTCGCGGCGGGGTCAAAGGCAAGCTGGAAAGCCTGGGTATAGTTCATGGGGCGCTGCTCCTCATCGACCTGTAGCGGAAGCTGTGTCAGTAGGTGCAATCGGCGCGAAAAGCGGCTTGCCTGTCGTGAGGTTCCAATGACTTACAAGAAGCTGGCCGGTGACGAGGATGACGACGCCGCCCTCAACCACGCCGGGCTGGGCATCCAGAGTAGAGACTTGGTGCTTGACCTTCTCGAAAGGAAGACCCTGTTTGGGGACTTGTCAGTGGCGCTTCGCGAAGGGGGCGCATTGCAGGGAACACGGCAGGACGTACGGCAAGCTTCTCAATGATGGCATTGACACCGAGAACAGAGGCGGACTCGAAAGTCAGCATAGACTGATCGCGCTATTTGGCCAGAAAAGATGAAAATTAGCACCCAAAAATTCCAACATCAAACGTCGTCATCCTGCGCTAGATGAGGGGTTGGCGGGCTTCGCTCACGTAAAGAGAGGCAAGGTCCTTGCGGTCAGTGTCGAACTTGTCGTAGTAAAATTGGATGAATTGCTCTGTTGAGGTCTCTCGTTAGATTTCGCTTCGCCGCAGTCTTGGGGTTCGGTGCGGCGGCCACATACTAGCAATCTCCTCGTAATTTGGTGCTGTTTTCTTTGGTTAGCCACTCTGCAGATTTGTCGCGTTTGTCAGGGCTGCCCGCCCTCGTGGGAGGGGTAGAGCGGAAGCACATACTGCCGGCCATCTTGACGGTGTTGCGGCTTTTTACAACCAAGAGATTTCCGATGGTGGTTCAAAGGACAAGATTGAAGTTCGACCCAACAAGATGTGGAAAAGAGGAAATCAAAAGGGCTCTGGAGCTCGTAAATAAGGTAGTCTGTCAGGTTGTCGCAATAGCGGGTGCCCAAAACAACGAGCTGGCTGTGATGTGGATGGTGGGGCTAGCCGCCAGGGAAGAGGGGCAGCACAGTGCACAGCTCAGCATACCTAGGTCAGGTAGTTAATCCTTTGCGCGCCAGTAGGTAGGTAGGTACAAGTGGCTATAGCACGGTAGGTCAGCAAGTAAGGTACGGATAGGTACCCAATACTTGGAAACAATTTTTTACTCCTGGATCCCTGTTGCAGCCTGCGCGACATTGGGCGCTGCCCCTGCTGCTGTTTAATTCATTGATTGCCCGCAGGCGCCGAGAGCCACAAAGAGACCCGCCGCGGTCACCAAATTTTCTGCCCACCCAAAGTAACTTACCTGTACCTAACTTGCTACTAGAAGCTCAGTTATTAAGCGGGATATGCAGATGTCGGGGAACCAGCATCACTTGGTACAAAAAAAATAATTCTCGAGCGCTAACAAGGCTTCATAAACCTCTTCCTCTACACAGAGTTTTTACGCTCGTCTCTTCATTGGGTGCTGGACTCATCACAGCTGATGACATGAGCGTATATCCTGCTTAATAGACGCGGATCATGCATCTGCAGTTACTGGCTGAGTCTCATGGCGCCGCTCTTGATCGACTTTGGTAGGTCTTTTTTTTTCTGCTCTCATATTCGCGCCCTGCTCCCACAGCCCATGTCTTTCCATGATGACAAAAACTTCCATTAAGAACGGCCAACTGAATCTCCATGTTGATCATTCAATTATCAAGCTCAACAGTCTGACTTGGAATACCCATTATCCCTGTTATTGATATGTTACACTGTTGTCAATGACAAGACGCTAACATAGCAAGACGTGTTTCTAGAAACCGACTCGCCTACACGAACCTGCAGACTACTTGCTCTTCAATCAGATTTGATGAACCGAATGAATCCATCGCCGGGATCTCCGGCGCCTTGGGCCGTGTCGAGTTCCATCGCTGTGGGCTTTCCATCGACACCGGCCACAAATTTCGCACTGAAAAACTCATCTGTGTAGCGACTATTGCCCAGCATGGCGGCTTTTACGAGCCAATAGTCACCCGTAATGTGCTCCAAGACGAAGGTGTGCCTGAATGTGGCTTCCTCTCGCAGCCCAACGAGAACAGTCTTGTTAGTGTCTGGATCATGCGACACTGCTAAGACGACATCGCCCCAGCCTTCGTTTCTGTAGTGCCCAACAAGCTGGCCGACGTCGAAAGATCCCAGCTGCGGCGTCTCAGGCCGGTCCGGGAAGAGCAACTTGATAGCCTCTTCTCTGGTCAACACATTGTCTCTAATCTTCATCGATCTGGTAAAGACTATCATCAGTAAACGCGTCACGCATCAGATTATGTAAGGCTTACCTGGCTCGAATATCGATCCTCTCCTGGGCCGGAATGTTCAACTTGTCCTCTATCAGGCGGTACACAACCTCGAGCTCCACAAAGTTGGACGAAATGGCAGTATTGCCAAAAGCAACAATGCCAAGTTTGATATCGGGCAACCAAAACACCTCGGCGCCATATGCATGCATACCACCTGAGTGCTGGTACACAACATGACCATGGATGGTCTCGCGAATCCAGCCAAGACCGTACGTCTTTGTTTCCAAGCTGTCTTTGAGCTCTTCAAGGACGAGCATTCGGGGCTTTCTGATATCCGCATGCGTCTCCGCTGATAAGGGCCCGCTCCTGTCCAGCAGACTCTTGACCCATTTCGCATAGTCCTTGACGTTGGAAATGACCGCGCCCGCCGCGCCTACTTCCTTCACTGACATGTAGTCCACCGTCGTGTAGTTGCCCGCACGCTCGTCCCACGCGTAGCCCGCCGCAAAGTGCTCCGGCGCGCGCACCGCGTCCCCCACGTCAAAGTACGTCGACGCCATGCCCAGCGGCGCCCAGAGGCGCGTCCGCAGCGCCTCGCCGAGCCACACGCCCGTCACCGTCTCGAGCACGTAGCCCAGCGTCGTGTACATGAAGTTGCAGTACGAGTACCGCACGCGCGGCTCCGCCGTCATTCCGAGATGACGCAGACGGCGCGCCACATCCTGCGGGGTCTCGGGCCGGCCGTTGCGCACGCGGTGCATCGCCAGGTCGTGCCGGCCCATGCCGGTGCGGTGGCTCGCGGCGTCGTTGAGCGTGACGTGCGCCGTCGCCCACTCATCGGGTAGCACAAAGTCATCTCGTATGATGGACGAGATGGGCGTCTCCCAGCCGAGCGGGAACTGGCTGTAGTTGCCCGAGTGGATGAGCTGCGAGAGCAGCGCCGCGGCGTGCGCCTTGGATGTCGACGCGCCGTACCACAGCGTGTCCGCGGTGGCACGCACGTCCGGGAGTGTTGCGTAGCCGTAACCCTGGAGAGTTTGGATCCCTTATTTAGCTCATGATGCGGTGAGAGTACTCGGAAAGTCAGTTTCTGCTCACTTCAGTGTAAATGTGGTCACCGTCAATGACACCGACCGCGATGCCGGGGACGTGCCACACATCAAGCGACTCCTGAACCAACTTCGCAAATGTGTCATTCAGTGGGTTCAGTAAACTTTTGTGTTTTGAAATAATCGGCTTCTGGCTATCGCTGCGTTGAGCCGCGTGCGCAACGGCTACGGCCAACGCCAGGACAGTACTTGTCAATGACACCATTCTCAACTGGTTAGGAATCACCCAATTGAAGCGCACCGTCTCTTCGGTTTGTCGTTGTATATTAGCTTGAGGATGCCTTTTTTTTTTTTTTACCACCAGTTAAGCAAAGACGGACAATCTGTAGACGGACAAAAACACAACTCGGCGGCGACTTTCGACAAAAAAAAAAGAATAGCTAGCGGGGTGGACGTCACCCTTCAAGCTATGCTCGTTTGACAAGGCCGAGCTAGGTGGTTGAAGTACCCGGCGTTTTCTGCTCAATCACGTAATGTCCATCTTCGAATCTGGTGTCACGCAAGCAAGCCAATGTACAATTGTCACACTATCGATACGCGAGACAATGTAGCACGCGGCTGCCGAATTTCTGCCCAATTTTTTGGTCAAAAAAAAAACGATATATGCAATTTGCATGGGAATCACTGCCCGTCGTACAGAAGCCAAAATTCTTGTCCACAGGCTCAACTGCCTACTTAGCCCCGACAGCAAACCAGCAAAGAGCAGACAACAGCAAAGAAAATTTCCAGGGCGAGCAGAAACAGTTCACGCTTCGCTACAGCCACATATACAACTGTTCATTCCGTGTGAATCATGACTCACGATCCGTATAAAGAAGGTGAGATCTAAGCCATGTAGCATAGCAATACTGCATGGTAACGCAAGACTAAGCTCATGGTCAAACAACAAATGCCACCCACCAGTTGAATCCTGTCGATCTTTCCCCGACATGTATCCTGGAAGTCGGTGCACGTATACAACGCTTATAGCCAAAATCAGGGAGCACGCTCTTTGCTCAAGATATAGCGTCAAATCTTGTACGTACGCTACAATTCTTCTTCCTCGGTTGCCGTCGATTTCGGCTCCGATGCAGCGGGAATGACACTTGGTGCCGAAGTCGACACGACGGAGCCAAGTGCAGCACTGAGGCTTCGCGTATTTGTATACTTGTCGCCTCCAAAAACGCCCTGGTCAACACTTGCTCTGGCCTTCTTAAGGGGACTTCCAACATTAGCGTCAGTTGAGATGGCATCGATGGTGTGAGCGCTTCCCAATGGTACGGGAATCGGCTGAGCAGAACTGGAGCCCAACTCGCCGGGCGTATCGTTGTTTGAACCGAGCTGCGGGGTGCTGGGTGCTGAATTTGCGTCTGGATCGGTTGAGTGTGCTCTCTTAAGCTGAGTAAAGTGAATAAAGGTTAATACCAAGCAGCGGCGGGAGACAATCTTGTCAACGGCTTACGTGAATGCGGTTCACTCCATCGGCCAGTTCACCTTGCGACTTCGCATCCTCTGGCGCTAGCCTTGGATCCTCGTCTTTTTCATCTCCTTGATCCATATTGACTAAGCCATCGCTGTCATCGTCATCGTCGCTATCATCAGCAATGAGTCCGTTGCTCTTCTTGCGGGACTTGCGGCGTCGTGAAGCTTCCATTACATGGTCACGGAAAGCAGAAAAGCCTACAGTTCCTCCAGCCTTCAACGGGCCGAGGTTGGAAAAGTCTAGCTGACCAGATCGCCGTTTAGCAGATGCGGACGGGGTCTGTGTCTTTTCTGATTGCATGACACCGATTTTTTGTAATTGACCTGAGATAGATTTGAATATTTAGCAGGAAGCAGCAATTCAATCGGATGATATATATACTTACGATCACCACGGTAGAAGAATGTGAAGACCGCGAAAGGTTTGTCGGGGCCATCAATCCCCGTCACAGTCTGTGTACTGATAGTCTTGGGATCCAGGGTCTTTGGCTTGGCAAAGCTTGTAGTGTGCTCAACGTCGGCGTCTATGCCACTCTTTTCGGTGCTTCCCTCCTCGTCACCATCATGGGCATCAAACTGAGGGGAGTACTCCCCCTTCTTGATCTCTCCAGAGGCGAGGACTCGGAACATGGCCACTTTGATCTGTCCAGTGGCCTCTGGTGGTTCGTCGTCATCCGAGGATGACTCTGAGTAGTCGTAGACAGCTTCGATGGGAGATCCGTCATCTGCGCCATATTTCAAGGTACCTCGCTTCTTGCGACCTGCATCTTGTCCTTCGAGGGACATGCTCTGGCGCTGCTGGCGCCGTTGAAACTTTTGCCGACGCTTCTCGAGCTTCTCGGCAGCATCATGGCCTTGGAGATCTAGGCCGTTGAGCCATCTCTCGAGGCCAACTTCGCGAAAGAGAAACTCGCGTTCGGCAAGACCACCACCCTCGGAGTCTGGGACTTGGACCCATCTGCTATTGACCCACGTTTCTTCACCGGGGCGAAGAAGTGTCGCAACCTCTTCCTTAGCGCGGCCGTCAAAGTAAATGTATGCGGCAATCGTCTCGTTTTCCGAGTTGGTCATGGGGACATAAGGATTGACGTATCCCAAAGATCCGCCACCATGTATACCTGGAAGAGCGCCGCCGACGAATCGAGGCTTGGGGTAGGGATTGGCCTCGGTCGGCTTGGGTGCGGAGTAGGGGATCGGCAAGCCTGGTGTGAGGAGAGTAATGGATATGGCAAATTTGGCAGGCTCGGGCTTGCTGGGATCATCGCTTATCGAGGGCTGCGGAACCGGTATGTAGGTGCTGATGCGTGACAACCTGGACTGCTTCTGCATGCCATATTCCGGCAGCGGGGTTCCGTTGGCGTGAACGCTCACCGCAATGCCCTTGAAGCAGGGCATCTTGGCTAGGATTCGACCTGAGTAACTGTATCAACAGTTTCGCGGGCAGCTAAGATCGGCCGACCGTCCGTTCGAGGACGCGAATTCGAGAGCGAGAGAAGCGAAGCAAGGCAGTTGAAAGCGATTTCTGTCGTCGTTGTTGGGGAAGGGCGGTGGGGGTTTGGTAGGACCGCCTAGTAAGTAATAGCAGTAGCAAAAGGTACGAAGTAGCAACAGTGGGGAGCCACAAGTCGGGAGCTTCACCAGGGCGTCGAGCGTTGCGTAGATGGCATTCAGCAGGTGTGGTTCGACTGGTACGGCGATGTTTCTAATTGTGCGTCTGACGCTCTCTTGCAGGTGCAATCACGGGCCGATTTCGGTTCGTAGGCGGGGGGCCGATTATCGAATTTCTTCGAACGAGGTAACTAGGTAGGTAGCTACCGTTGAATTGCCCTCATGCGGAATGGGGGGAGCAACGTAACTAAAGCGAGCTTGCGGGCACGCGGTCTGACACAAGTCAAGCAAAAGAAAAAAAGAGTTCCGGTGCAAGCTGCGACTGGCCTGGTCTCGTGATGCCGTCGATGCGAGCACTGCTGAAACGAGAAGGCTGGGAAGGAGAAGCAAGTCGATACAACGACCGTGTCCTAGGTAGGTAGGTAGGTAGTTAGTGATGGATCGAGGTGGCGGGTTCGCGGGCAGAGAGAGTTATTAGGCTGCTGCGGCACAGAGCAGGAAGCGCCCAGTGCCACCGCGAGTGAGCCCCACGGCAGCTTTTGCATTTTTCCCCAGTAATTAAAAGTCTACTAACTAACTACCTACGGATTACCCAGTATCAATACAGGGGGTTTTCGCGTACACTTTGTTTATTACGGTATTCTGGCGAAGCGCCGAGCTTCATCTGGCGTGCCTTTGTTATCCACGACAAGAGGTGAATACGATGGTATCACCAGACAAAGTCTAGTGAGTAGACTCGAATAGACAGATTTGAATGCTAGAGCCAAGTCGAAATACTTGAATTATTAAGAAAAAAAAAAGGTTGTCCCACGGACTCTGTCGTTTGAGAATCATACTGCAGCTCACAACGCCAATTTCCATTAAGAATCCGCCAGTCACGACGCGCCTCAACATCAAAGAACATATGCATTATGACTAGGCCAGAACAAAAGAAAAAAGGTTCACAGCTGCATGAAATCATGATTCTGAGATCCACCAGCACATTCTATGCAACGCACGTTGAACAGGTCATCAGCAATCCATTACCGCCGAATTGTCACTTCTCTTAAAAGCAAGGGTATCAATCAACCACACACTCTAGCTTGCCTTCAGAGGCAATCAGGTACGCTCATCGACTACACGAATCTTTGCGAGGCTCTTGAACGCACAGTCTCTGCCCCCTCTTTGCTATAGCTCGTCCCCTTTCCTGACACAATCTGGCGCTTCCTATCTTCCTCCTCGGATTCATCCTCATCATCCGCTTCAGCTCCCGCAAACGGGATATCTGCTAAAGAGCGTTCAAATGTTTCTTCCGCTTTGATACGGGCTTCTTTTTTCGGGAATGAGGAACTGCCGTGTTTGGAGGCACCTCTGGGTACCGCCTCATCGCCATCGTCATCTTCGTCGTCGTCATCGTGTTCCAGATCATTGCCCGAGTCTGTGGCGTCTCCAGACGCTGGATCCCTAATCCGCAACTTGCTTCCGCTTGCCGGTAAAGAGGTATAGGAGCTCCAGGCCGACCAAGCAGCGCTCATGAACAATATTTCAAAGAACCAAAACAGCAGCGTGAACACGATATAGGTCAGCACGCCATAGTGCACCATCAGATAGCGTAGTCCGCGGAGCTGTGCCGTGAGCGTCAATTGCGTGCTGTAGATTTGAATGTCCTGTCCGGCTTCCACCTCGATGTATGCAGCCGCTGGCTTCAACGAGTCCTTGCTGAACGAGACACGCTCAGCCAGTTTCACCGTCAGCGTATGTCGCTGCGAGTTGGATGATAATAAATGGTAAGCCATCAACAGTACGCGGGACGTGAGAGACACGAGCGGGTCCACGTATGGCATCAACACCGGCCGACGAGAGCTAAAGAGCACCTTGCTGACGCCAAATCCGATGTGGCTCCTCGCAAACTCGTCGGCTCGAGCCCCAATAGTGTTCTGGTCACCCGAGTCAATCAGGTGCAGGCTAACCATGAAGTTGCCGCGGTCGAGGTTTGCCGGCGATCGGGGCATCGTAAACGTAACGGACACGTCGTAATCTTGCAGAGCCTTCATTCGCGATGCCACCAATGGAGCCACGCCGTACGGGTTTGAGCTCGACCTGTTTGCGCCTGGCGTTAGCTACTGGTTTATCCCTTGTGGCAGGGGCGATATACCCATATTGCAGATACACAGGCGCCGTTACGACCTGGTGCGGCAGATAGGCTTGGAAGAATACGGCTGAGGAAATTGCAGCGATGCCCAGCAGGGTGCCAATTCCTGACGCGAGCAGCATCGCATTTACGACCGCCCGTTGCACCGGTTTAGACGTCAAGGTACGGGCGGCATCTCGCAGTGTTTCCTGCTACCGTGTCAGCCGCGACAACAATGGGCCATCGATATGACATCGCAATAAAGGTATCAGAAGAATGCGCACCATGTTTGCGCCGTGAGAGCTATCGTGCAGAGAGAGGATGGTGAAAGGTGTCAGTCGGGTGACGCAGCGCGGCACAGCTTCCAAAAATGGGCCCGCCTCAACTAACTACAGCCTGTAATTTCCTGGGGTCACACATGTGACGACACCAGGCATGAGCAGGAGCACAGCTACGAAACTCCCAAAGACAAAGAGAATTGATCTTGGGCCGTGACGGAGAAAAAAACGCATAATAAATAATAATTCTAGCCTAGCAATATTGTGTGTGCCAATAACTCGTGAACCATATACAACGTGCCATCTCGAGAGAGCCTCGTAGCTGCAAGTGAAAAAGCAAGCCAGACATGTACATACATAGCAACCGAGCCCCCATTCCTTCTCATTGCGTTGCATTCAATCTTAATTAACATACCATGTACAAATCAAATATATCGTCTCTTACATTATCAATCAACATTGCTGGAGATAATTGCTGGGGACCAGCCCAACGCGGCCATTGCCCCCGTGCACCTCAGCCTCCCACCAGCCATCATCCTGGTGTCGGAGGACGGCTAGGACATCCCCCTTCGCGAATCCCAACTCCTCTGGAATGGCCGCTTGGTACATGTAGAGAGCACGAGCTGCAAATTTGAATATTAGCATGTTTCAGTTTTGAATGTAACGATGAGTTCGTACCAAAGTGCAAGATGACCCGGCCGTCGCGCGTGTACTGACGAGAAGAATCAACTACACTCTTACTGCGAGGGCGGGAGCCGCCTTCATATAAACCCATGGCGCGGGAGTCGTACACATCGCCACCCACAGGAGCCAACTGCACTGCCATATCGCTACCACCATAGCTGCTGTGAGGACGAGCGCCATAGTCCGCATAAGACGCAGGCGATGATCCTCTAACTGAGCCCCTCATTGAGCCATGGGGAGATGCATGACGGTATGGGTCATTGTGCGGCTGCGAGCCGCCTCGCTGGCTCTGGGTGCGAGGGTTTGGGGACGCAGAGCGGTAGCGAGCATCGTGACCCATTTTCGGTTGCGGCGATACACTTCGCGTAGGAGCAGGCGACGCCGATCGCGGCATATCATATCCGCTACGAGTTCCAGGGCGCGAATTTGGTGACATACCAGTGTCCCTCTTGTCTTCACCAAAGATACTGCGAGTCTGACTTGCGACCTTCTTGGAAGCCTGCTTCATCGCCTTTGAGGTCACGGCGGGTGGTGGCACTCCGAGCCGGGAAACCTGAGACTGGGTGCTGTATGCAGGCGGAGTGCCTCGAGCTGGTGCAGCAGCCTCATGGTTGCTGGGCGCCGGAGTTGCAACGCCGTGGTAGCGGTCAGCAGACATGCGGACGGAGCCGGCTTTGCTGCCTCCAACCCTCAACTCAGCGAGTGCTGCAGCAATGGGGTCTGTCTCGTCGACGCTGGCACCGGAGGCGTGACCACCTCGTCGTCGCGTGTCAGCAGTCGAGACGGGCAGCACATTCTGGCCAACACCAAGCGCTAGGCTGGCATTGGCATCGATAGGCTCCGGGCTTGGGGCTCTTGCTGCAGCAGAGTGTCTGCTCTGCTCCTCTTGGCTATACAGAGGTGGTCTTTGCGGGCTTCCGGAACTGGCACTGGCGTGCCAAGTATTGCGATTCGTTTCAGCATTGACTTCTTTGGTGCTCTTTCGTCGAAATGGACTATGGTTCTGAAAAAAACCACTCTTCTTTTTGAATACGCGTTTCTCTGGGGTCGGTGCAGGCTCAGGATCTTGTTTGACTGGTGAGGTCTTTCCGCTGGGAGGCTCAACGCTGGAGAAAGAGTTCCGGTTGGAACACTCACTGCGCGAGTCCCTGCTGGATGGCCTACCAGATGTAACTTGGGAACTCAGGTCTGAGGGCGGGCCAGTACGGCAGAGCATAGTCATGCCATCCATAGGGTAAGGGTCATGGGGCACAGCGGCCAGAGGCCCATGCTGCTTGTTGTCATACTGCTGCTGCTGCTGCTGCTGCTGCTGCTGAGCGCTCATTTGCGGAGGTGCTCGACGAAACTGCTCATCGACAGAGGGTCTTCCCTGGCTGGGAGGTGCTCGACGGAACTGCTCATCGACAGAAGGTCTCCCTTGACTGGGCAGTCCACGTTGAGGAGTGACTGTAGTTTCCCTGCTACCGGGATACGCCATGTTGTCCCTGTGACTAAGATCGTTTGCCAAGTTTGACGCGGGATCGTGGTGCGACTCGAAAGTCGATGGCTGTGGGGACGACGATCGGAAGGCAGGGTTGATACTGCGAGGGAACTGAGCGACGGAATAGTGATCGTCGTCTGAAACTTCGGACTGGCTGTCAACATCGCCGCGACGAAAGTTGATATACTTGGGGGCGTCGGGGATCTCTTGTCCAGTGCCTCTCTCTGTGATGAAGGAAGTAATATCTCTTTCAACCTCCATGTTCTCCAACGAGAGCCGAATTTTTTCGCAAGAAGCGTCATCACTCACACACACCGTGGAGGATATATTTGCAAAAGTCCACAGACTACTTTTTGTGAAGTCGAGGCGTTCCTCTTCCAAGTCCTGAAACTTATCCGCAGCAGCCTTCCATTCTCTGTTCCATCGTACTGTAGTTTCTTCGAGAGCTTTGATCGCAGTTTCGTACTCGGTGTTGGATGTCGCGAGACTGATCTGTGTCTTCTCCAACTTGGCCTTGTTGCGGCGCTCTTCTTGGCCCATGACCATGTGGCCCTGTGCCAGATAACCCTTGATCTTCAAGCATTCTTGTTCATACTTGTCTCGTGTCTAAAATTGTTGAGTTAATCTTGTCCACGCAATAATTGGTTTGTGCATACCTTGTTGACCTGCTGTGTCTGCTGAATCTTTGTCTTCAAGATCTTTTCAATGACGTTCTGAACAATCTTGCGGCGCTCCTTCATACCACCCGCGAAAGCGGACAGAGGCTCGTCCAACTCCGTCTTCATCTGCGCTGCAATACTCTGGTGTTGCTTTCCCATGCTCTCGACCTCGCCTCGAAGCGTATCAAGGGACGCTTTTAGGCTGCCCGTCTCGTGTGAACCTAGTGATTTCTTGCTCAGATTGAGAAGTTTCTTGGCGTATTCATCTTCGAGTGAGGCACGCGCTGTTCCCAAAGTTAGCCTGGTGGTTCCGTTGATTGAAGAGGGGCGTCCTTGTCCTACCGCTATAGAACGCCTTCAGTTCGTCATTCGTTTGCTTCGCTGCCGCCATACGATCCAGGAGAGGTTGGACGCCGGCGTCATCTTTACCCCAGAAGTTATTGGCAACTAGAATCATGTCAGGGAAACTATCACCTTCTGAAATCGTAGGGCGACTTACAAGACAGCGCAACGGCTGGTGCTTCGGCTGTGACTGCAGGCATACTGCCCGTCCCGTATACAGAAAAGGATGCTATAGATGGTGTGTGTCACGCCGCGACAGTAAAAAAATATTGATGCAGCACAAGAGCAATAATGGAGGAGAAGAGGTTCAGAGGGTGTTCAAGTTTGAAACTCGCATCATCTCAACGAGGTGGAGAGCATTGCCAGAGATGCCGATGACGCCTCCTGGCGTTGTTTAGTTGGCTAAGCTCGAGCGGTTGGCAGAGCAACGCCCACCTCTGTCGAGCACGTGACCCGATCACCCTGCTTTCGATTTTCGCGACGTGTTGGGAGGGCTGGCGGAACTTACCGCAAGGCGGCAGGTTATCCAGTTTCAGGCTTTGGTTGTACTGACTTTGCCTACCACACACCCACAGCATATTGCCATCATTAATCTCATCGCCATCACCCGCTCGCCCACGCCGTGTTCCGATCTCCAATCATTAGTGCGCCGCAGATTACTGCGACGTGTTTACACTGCCAGCTAAAGCGCTGCCCAATCTTTGGCGACCGATCACAGCCTGCCAGCTAAACCTCCACAACACGCTGCTTCAAGCTCTGCCGAACGGGAGTATCGCGACACGACCAGCTTGCTTTCGAACGCCCATCGATCTTCGCTTCCCCGCGATATCGAATTATCTCGGTCGGTCACTTTCTAGACGGAGATTCTACTCATGTAGGAACTGCCACGAACAACGCCCCGTCCCTACAGTCTCGTTCCTCTTTCGAGCCCACCTGCCTGCCAGCCCCCCCCAGGCAGGCGCTCCATCACACATATCACGACCTTCGCCAAGAAACCTCCATGGTCCCTCCACCAAGAGCGGGATCATTTTCGCCAAATCCTGCACAAGCTCTCCAGACAGGTTCAAGCCACTCACCGCATCCGTCGCACACTGGTGTTCTCAGTGCTGGCGCCAGCCCCAGCACCAGCAGTCCGACGGGGGCCAGCTCCCTTACTAAAATTGTTGTGGCACAAGTCTATCTGCTCCTCAGTACAATTAAAGAGGACAGAGACAGAGCCAAGTGGGAACTGCAACTTGAACAACTGAGAAAGGTGAGAAATCGGGTCGTATATTCACGCGTTCTCGTTGAAGCCAACGTCTAACTCGTCATCCCTGTCACAGCTTATCGATGACCACGGCATGGAAGTTTTCACCAAATACTTTACCCGACTAGTCGTCGGCAATGCGCCACAAATATTTCCTGGCCTGAATAGGCCAGTTGCCAACCCCGGCAACTACCACATCCTTGTCAATGAAATGCAAAAGATTGTGTTTGTCCCCGATCAGGCTGTCAAGATCGCAGAATCTGTTGAAAGTGGCACAGAAGACATTTTTCGCGAATTTGACCTGTCCACCTTCATGGAACACTTCAAGCTAGATGCGCTTATGAAGACGCTGCTTGCGTTAGCCTTCAAGATGGGGTCAAGGGCTGATCTGAAGACAAAGGCTGATGCAATACTGTCAGCCAACTTCAGTAGCTTTGTGCAGATGTTGGGAATGCCTGAGGTACATGCAGATCTTACCCCTGACTTCATGGCTCTAGTTATCGATCGGTTCCTTCAGTATCATCCTCCAAGCTTCAACGGCTCATCTAGACGGGAGCTCCACAATGCTCTTGGAAAACGCTATGCATTGATGGACCAGCCTCCTCCTTCGCAGGTTCTTGCCGCCTTAGATCTTGCACGGGTTTTAACCGACAAGCCTGCCAATGCCTTGACCAGATGCATACAAAGGACTGGCGCCGATTTCACCCACGATGAAGACACTTGCTTGTCGCATCTGCAAGGGCGCAACGGCAACTTCCAGCTCACACCTGAGCAAGTTTCTTCGGCACTCACCTTTGTGACTATCACGCAGACACCTGAGCATGACCCATCGGTGTTAGTTGCTGCTCTCCGCCGGATTGTGCCCAAGACGTTTGATTGGAATGATGTCGTCGGGTCGTTCGACCAGCCTACGGCGAGAGTTACATCAGCTCAATTTCTGCGGTTGTATAAGGCTCTTCTACCGGTGGCCCAGGACTCGAAGTTCGATTTTGACATCCAGCGCCTGTGGGGCGGCACATGGTCCGAACCAGAAGCGCAATTGTCTTTCGTAAGCGCATATGCTTCGTTGACCCCGGAACAGCTCGACGCTACGACGATTCCCAATCTGCAGCGAAGCATCACCTTGGAGGATTACGCAAACTCGACACAGAAAGCACGCGAACGAGCAGCAGTCGCTGTGAGGCATCCATTGGTTTCTGTTGTCGCTCTGTCTGCCATCTTCAGCGCTGCGCTCAGCTCGGTTCACGCCTCCCAAACGATCGAAGCTAAGCGACTCTTTCAAGATGTTGTGGTCCCGAACTTAGATATATTCCTTGTTTCCGCATTCGAAGTCCCTCGCGAATCTTGGGCGGATATGGCGATCGAGACCTTGGGCTCGTTGTTTGAAAATTTTCTGTACAAACGCTCCTCCGAGTTTGATTTTGTACTCGACAGTCTTTGGCGTAAAGACAAGGAGTGGGTGGCCACTCGTCTTGCCGATGCACATGCTGTGAAGCCAAGCGATCTGCCGCTACTTTTCGAGCATGCAGTCAAGCACAACTGGCTAGATGAGCTCGTGTATTCAGCCAGTGGATTTGGACTTGATTTGGCAGCGCTGGCTCATGCTGAAGGATATCTTGATCTCGCGAAATGGGCAAGATACTTCGCTGATCGAGAGACGGACGTTTCCAGGACACTTACTCAGTTTCTCCTGATCAAGTGTAATTTTGAGATTGCATCTCAGCGACCGGATGCGCAGCCAAATGTCAAGGCTCAAACAAGCCTTCACGTTCGCACGGTAGCTGCTCTGCTACAGATTCTCGAGGATTTCATGCCCAAGGCCCCGGTACAAGATTTAATTGTTGTTCAACGCCAGTGTATCACAGCCTATCCACGGCTCATCAACTACGGTGAAGGTCATGACGAGATCATCAATGCAAATTCGGCGCGTGGCAACGGGCTCCCGCCAGCGGCCAATAACAAGATGGAGGAACATTACAAAAGAATGTACGGCGATGAAATACCCGTCCGCACAATCGTTGATATCCTCGAACGCTACAAGCACTCGAATGACTTGCTCGACCAGGATGTCTTTGCTTGTATGATCCACGGTCTGTTTGACGAATATAATCACTTCGTTGACTACCCTCTCGAAGCTCTGGCGACTACCGCTGTTCTATTCGGTGGCATCATCTCTCACAAATTGATTTCTGATCTTCCGTTGAAGATTGGTCTCGGCATGGTTTTGGAGGCTGTTCGCGACCACCGCCCAGATGAGTCGATGTACAAGTTCGGCTTGCAGGCTCTCATGCAACTGCTTGCTAGATTTCGTGAATGGCCAGGTTTCTGCAAAAACTTGCTTCAGGTCCCTGGTCTGCAAGGCACCGAGGCTTACAAAAAAGCTGAAGAGATTGTCCGTGAGCATGAGGATGATCTGGCTCGAGGGCGAGGCAGCGCCGGCACTCCTCATTCGCTAGGCTTTGCTGGCGATGCTCTAGCAAACGGGAATGGCGACGACCTTGCCTTGGCTAATCAGCCAACAGCGCCATTTTCAGCTATTGGTATCGACCCTGTCCCCCCAGGGGCCGTATACGAAGATCCTGACGAGGACGAGCAGGGCAAAATTCAGTTCGTGCTGAACAACATTACAGAACAGACTCTTGAATCCATGTGTGAGGAGCTTCGTGACATGTTGGATGACAAGCATCAACAATGGTTTGCAAACCATCTGGTCGCAGAGCGGGCGAAGATGCAGCCAAACTACCACCACGTGTACCTCGATCTGGTCAAATTCTTCGAGGATCCATCTCTATGGAGCGAGGTGCTTAGGGAGACTTATATTAGTGTCGCTCGTATGCTCAACTCCGAAGCCACGATGCAAAACTCGACTGAGCGAACACATTTGAAGAATCTTGGTGGCTGGCTCGGGCTCCTGACGCTTGCTCGAGATAGGCCCATCAAGCACAAGAATATTGCCTTCAAGCAACTGCTCATTGAAGCTCACGACACCAAGAGGCTCATCGTTGTGATCCCGTTCGTCTGCAAAGTACTTCTTCAGGGCGCTACTTCAGCTGTTTTTCGAACTCCCAACCCCTGGCTGATGGATATCATATATCTGCTTATCGAACTTTATCATCACGCCGAGCTCAAACTCAACCTCAAATTTGAGATTGAAGTCCTCTGCAAGGGTCTCAGTCTGGATCATAAAAGTATTGAGCCCTCGGGCGAGATTCTCAATAGGCCAGCAGTGGAGGAGCCCGCGGTGGCGCTGGCCGCCGAGCAACTTGAGCCATTCGAGGCAATTTCATTGAATGGCCTCGGCTCTGGCGTCGGCGCCGGGCTCTCCCCCCAGACTGTGGCGCCGACCATCCCTGACCTGAGTGCGCAGATCACCATCCCGCCTACAAATGAGATGGTAGTCAGCACCACTAGGTTGCATGAAATCGTTCGAAGCGCCGTCAGCCGCGCCCTGCATGATATAATCCAGCCTGTCGTCGATAGGTCGGTTACGATAGCTGCGATATCGACACAGCAGATGATCAGAAAGGATTTCGTCTGCGAGCCCGATGAGAACCGGATTCGTACCTCAGCTATTAACATGGTCAAGGCAACTGCTGGAAGTCTCGCGCTCGTTACGTCCAAGGAACCTCTCCGGGCAAACTTGACAAACTATATGCGCAACCTTTCGAACGACCTTCCGTCTGGTCTTCCGGAGGGCACGATCATCATGTGTGTTAACTCCAACCTTGATCTTGCCTGCAACATCATTGAGCAACAGGCTGAAGAACGTGCTGTGCCTGAAATCGAGGAGCTTCTTGAACCTGATTTCGAGGCAAGACGACGGTTCAAGGCACAGCATCCCAACGAGTCAACATACCCAGCAAACATCAACCGCTGGGCAATGACCATCCCTAACCCCTTTAAGCTGTCTCCCAATATGCCCGGTCTTAACCCTGAGCAAATGGCCATTTATGAGGACTTTGCTCGCCAGCCGCGTAATACAACAACGATAGCAGCATCTGGCGCGAACCACGAGCCCTCGGCTTCTGATGCGACAAGATCGCTTGCCAACGAGGTGCTACAAGAGCCTTTCTCCACCATGGCAAATATTCCCACACCTGCAGAGACACCTTCACTCCCACAGCTCGGCTCACAAATGCAAGCATATGGTCCTCCACAAAGCGCCCAGGGGGGCATGTCCAACGGAAGGTCAAGCAGTTTCCCCACGGAGGCGCATGTTTTGGCAGAACGCCTAACTAAACTGCTGCAAGAACTGCTTCGTGCTGCTGGCGATGCCCGCGAGGAGCACTTTGCCGACTTGCCCCGCCCTCACCAAGTTCTTGACGTCGTCGACGCGCTAGTTCAATTGTTCATCAAGACTTCTCAGAACTCAGAAGATTTCCCCATATATGCTGCTGAGCAGATCACTGCTGTCATCTTCCAGCAGGTGGAAGACAACCTGACTCTGGAGAGTCTCGTTCACGTCCTGGAAACGCTACGCAAGATCTCTAGTCCCGGTTTGAATAGCCGTGTGCGTGCTCTGTTTAGTCAACAGCCAGGCAGCAGCTTCCTCAGCTTGCCTCTGCTTGCCGCCCTCACGCGGACTGATCTCCTTGATTGGAGAAGCATCGACCTTGCCATGTCCAAGGCCCTCGTGGCTAGAAAGGAAGGCTCTCTCGAGTTCTTAGAACAGATGTTCGACCTCGTTCTGCTCAACAGTCGCCCCATTGCTCTCTATTCTGATTTTGTCCGCACGTTGGAGGAGGCGTGGAGCTGGATCAACGTGGATGATGAATCTGTTGTCGGAGAGAGGCTCAAGGGTAAGCTTGTCGGCTCCGGTATGTACGCGCCGTCACAAAGCAATGGCAACGAGTCCTCCTCGAGACGAGATCAAATGGAGTATGTCTTTGACGAATGGGTGCACTTATGCAACAACCAGAACGCATCAGATGGCGCGGTCGACGTCTTTGTCAAGCAGCTGCGCGCTACACAGGTCATTCGTAACAAAAGCGACTTCTTTCTGTTTGTCCGCACAAGCATTGACTTCTCTATCGACCGTTTCGAGCACCTGATCCATACTGGAGGTGACGGTTACGTTATGATTGATGCTCTTGCGAAGCTCATCGGCGTGTTTGTCAGCATGCACCAAGACGGCGTCACTTCACGTGCATCATTTGTGGACTCGGTGTTTGTCATTGTTACTTTGGTACTTTATCACCATCATACGAATCGCGGCGAGCACCTGAATCAGCGACTGTTCTTCCGCCTCTTATCAATGCTGCTGCACGAGCTGCACAGCATATGCGACTTGCTGCCCGAGGACGAATCAAGTCAAATCATTTTGACCATCGCAAGCAGAATGGAGCCACTCGGACCGTTTCATTTGCCTGGCTTTGTCTTTGGCTGGCTCTCGCTTCTGCAACACCGATCCTTCTTGCCAACCTTGCTGACTGTGCCTGATTACGCGGGGTGGAAGCTCTTCGCTAGACTTCTGCGTCAGCTTTTGGACTGTCTTAGCGAGCAGCTCAAGGCCTTCAGCGTGTCGCCTGTGGCCAAGGATCTTTACAGAGCTACGCTTAAACTCCTCGTCATTCTTCAACACGACTTTCCCGATTTCGTCGCGGCGCATCACGTTGATCTCTACAAGAGCATTCCGCCCCACTGCACCCAGCTACTCAACGCTGTCCTCGCCGCTCATCCGCCGCAAAGTTACAACACAAGGGCGGTCACCAAGGCCAAGAGGGCTGCTGAACCGGAGGAAACGAAGGTCTATCCCGGTCTCGTCGATGACGCGAAGGCCATACTGCAGCAGGCGGGCCTCATCGATGGTATTGAGCAAGTCGTTCAGGGGGCCACTTCCGAAGGTATTATCGCACAGATTGTCCACAACATGAGCACCGGATCCAACGAGACTACATTTGGCCACGTTCCAGTTTCTGCCAATGTCGATGTTATCAATGCCGTCGTCATTTATATTGGCAATCACGCAGCGGAACGACTGTTTGGCGCCGAGCCGATGACGATCAACGGCAAGGAGCCGGAGGCTGCAGCGTTGTCTGTGCTGGTGCACGAGGTGAATTCCGAGGCCAGGTACTATCTAGTATCAGGCATCATCAACCAGCTACGGTATCCCAACATGCACACTGAGTTCTTTAGCCAGCTGCTGTTGCATATTTTTGGCAAGGACCTGCATGATCCGGAAGACACAGATATCCGCCAAGAAATCACGAGAGTTTTGCTAGAGAGACTCATTGGATTCTGGCCACAGCCATGGGGACTGATGTACACGGTCGTTGAGCTACTCAAAAACGAAAAGTACATGTTTTTCGATTTGCCATTTCTCAAGTCTACTCCCGAGGTATGTTTTACTTATCTAGAGTACTGATCGGACGCAAGTAATGACAATCTGCACAGGTGGCGGAAAGATTTGATAATATTCTTCAGCGGATTTAGGTTGCCCCCGAAGGGTCGATTCAATGGCTGGCTTAGAACTCCCCGGCCATGTTGACGACAGATGCGCGAGTAGTTGAGGTTGAGTGATGTTGAGTATTCATCACGGGAATTGAAGACGAGTTTGCAGTGGTGCATGAAGCATTTGGAAATAATGGAAAGGACGTTGACAAAGAGAACCAGGTCTCTGCATTGGGGGATGTAGACATTTGGATGCAGCGACGAAAATTCTTGTACTAGGTATAATGCATCAATGTATAATAGGGTAGTCGTAGGCTATTGAGGTAATGCCACGGCGCAAAGGGTGGTTTTCTGATTTAGAGACAATGCGATTTTCTGCATTACTATGCAATATTACTATGCAATGAGTGCTATCAAACTACCAGTGTACCCTTCATAACCTTGACGGCCTTGCCCGACAGATGAACTGCGTCGATATTGTTATCCTTGGTGGTGATCTCGACGACAATGTTACTTTGACGGCCCATCTCAACGCCCTGGGTCAGCTCGTAGCGACGTTTAGGCGCCTTTTGCTCGCCCAGCGCCGCGCTCAAGTAGCAGCAGAGGGCCGACGACGCCGACCCGGTGGCGGGATCCTCGCAAAGCGCATCAATCATGCGCGTGCGCAGCGTCACCACCTCGGTGCCGTCCTCGCCGCGGCGCGCGCCCGTCCGCACATAGTAGAAGCGGATGCAAAGGCCCGTGCGCCACCCGTCGTCCAGCAGCTCCTCGACGGGGCCGGTAAAGGAGGACATGGTGGCCTGCGCGAGGACGTCGAGCGACGGCAGCTCAATGAGGATGAAGCTCATGCCCCGGACGATGCTGTAGATGGGGGCGTCCATCTCGGCGGCGCGCACGGCGGCAACGGCGGAGAGACCCTGGAGGTGCGGCGAGGACGAGGGCAGGTCGCGCAGCTTCTTGGCGTGCAGGTGCACGTTATGCGGGATGGCGGCGCGGGCGGCGTCGGCGCCGGCGCTGGACACGGGGATGGGGCCGGCCTTGGTGACAATGGTGTCTACCCCGCCGCCGCCGCCGCCGCCGCCGCCGTTGATGAGAGACACGGCGGCGCCAATGGTCGGGTGCCCGGCAAAGGGAATCTCGCAGGTGGTGACGAAAATGTCCACGTCGCGCGAGGTGCTGCTGCTGGACGCGGCGGGCTCGTGGATGAAGATGGTCTCGGAGAGGTTGAACTCGCGCGCAATGGCCTGCTTCTGGGCCTGGGTGGGCGGCGCGGGCAGGTCGGCGGGGATGGTGACGACGGCGAGAGGATTGCCGCGGTAGGGCGTGTCGGTGAAGACGTCGTAGGTCTCAAAGGGAAGCTCCATGGTATTTGAATATGATGGGGTGGTGTTTTTGGAGTAGTGAGTTTGTGGGAGGATGCGGGGTGATGGAGGGGTTGTTATAAGTGAGAAGAGCTGTTGTATCACTGAGAGGAGCTATTTGCAAGAGTTTGTTTTTCTCAGTTACAAGTTCAGTTTAGCTGGTCCTTGTGAGCTTTGGTGCAAATGAACGAGATTAAATTGATCTACACATTAATAACAGTCATGTTTCCATTTATATGCTCATGGCATCTCCGCTCTCGCGCCCTGGTGTTGACAGGCCAAAGTGGGCTGTGGAGGCCGTGTAAGTGGCCGGCAGGGACAAGACGAGAGGCTCCGTCATAACAGCAGTGTATACATGAGTGGCCATGAACTGATAGCCGAGTATTTGCCGATAAGTCACCGAGTCTTCCATCTGCCCGACACATGAAAAAAAAGAATTTTGCAAAGGACATGTCAATCATTTTCTGATTGGACAGCAAGACGAATGCATTAATCAGTGCCATTATGCACAAGATAATGGTCTTGGTGCAAAACATGAAAGGCGGCCGAGATACAACGGACTCGTAACTACGCCAGAGTGGTGCAACAAGAGTCTCCCCCGCCTAGCCAGCTATGGGCGGCCGCACTAATAACAGGCGAGCAGCCGGGAGCAGAAAACGGCAAGGATTGGATCAATCTGATCAATCGATAGGGATTAGTCTGGCCGTCATCGCCTGCTGGGTGTGACCATTTAGCGTGGCGCGGTGCGTGAGAGCGCAGGCTAAAGGCGACGAATTGTGCGTCTAGGCCGTGGTCTGGTGCATTTGGAGGCTCTCAGCAGTTTGATTCTTGTGCTTGGCCAACTTAAATGCAACCATCACAAATCGCCTTGCGCAGCAGAGGCAACCTTATTCGCGACACACGTAGCGCGACAGCAGGCCAGGCCAAAGCTTATCGGTAAAGCTTTGTCTGCAGCGGTCAGGCTCCCGGCGACCCGGACGGTTCGGCAGTGCACAGACAGGCAAGTTGTGAGTGCTTTGTAAAAATAAATTGTACAACGGTATCCGTAATGGCAGCCGCCTTGCCAGTAATTACAGCGTATGAGGCACCATGACCATGATTGCTATTGTTATTGTCAGTATTGGCAAACCAGTGACGGATTGACAGGGGCATGCATCTTCATAATAAGTAGAAAATATTATATTTTAGAGCAAAAGCAGCCCAGCCGAGGGGCATGCAAGTAAAGGTTGTCGTACCTGCTTTGTGCTCCATTGCCAATATTGCGGCGGGCGGAGCCCAATTGGCTGCAGCTTTATTTTGATGCTTTTTACTACGGCAACAAGCGGGCAATGGGCAGTTCCACCACAAAAAGGATATTTAGGAATTGAGGGTCCCTCCTTTTTCTTCACAGATGGTAAGCCGGGAAATTGGAGTCTGGTGAGCCAAGACGGTCATTATCGGAGCGAGTCGGCCATGATCGTGCGAGCAGCTGATAGCAGTTCTTGGGGGCGAGCAACTCGCCTAGCAAATTTACACAAGGGGAAAGGAGTCGTTAACATTGGCATGAGCTTCATTGTCTGTAGACAGTCAAGAAAGCGATCGGAAGCTGTCAAAAGTTTCTAGATGCTTTGTCATGAATCGGCAAGTTCCAGTCCTCGAACGGCTTCCTGGACATCCATCCCTTTTCTTTTTTTTTTTTTTCCTTGCTCGGCTTACACGGCGAGAAAAGTGGCGCAACAAAGCCAAGAGAGGGCCAACAAAAGACGCCGCGCAAGTGGCTAGCGATGCAAGATGAAAAGATGGTCGTCAGATGGGGGGCAGGGGGGGGGCTGCAGATGAGAGGCATTGCCGTTACCAAGTCGCTGGGGACTGTAGTCTGTCGGGCGGTGGCGGAACATGGGAAAGAGGCTAGCAAAGGACCCCACTGAGACGAAGATGCCCAGGCCAAGCCTTTGAGAAAGGGCTTGGATAGAGCCGCATCGCGTGGGAGTGACGTGGTGATGCTGGAATGACGGGGGAGCAGAACGCGGAACCAACGGTGGTGAAGCAGCGAATGCGGGATAGCATAGGTATTTAGCAGCTGGCGTCGTGTCTTTTTTTCCTCTTTTCGCTGAAAGCTTATGACACCTTATAATACGTGCACTGATGAATGACAAAGTGCAAGACTTCAAGGTTAGTTAGTGTACCTCATGACGCTGAGCGACAATGGCTAAATAGTTTACTGCAATGGATGAATAAAGTTGCAGATTTGGGTGGCACAATGCTCATCATCGCCGTCGCAGAAAACTTGTGCAGTGACAGTGTTATTATTCTCGTCAACTGTTAGTCGGCAACTATTTAATGAGCAGTAAACCATATTTAACTAAACTAACTACTTTATTTAGTTGAAGGAAGCCATCGGTTAGTTAGCTCCAACTTATTATAAACAATGTGGGTGGGCATGAGTTTCTCCTTGCCATTCTTGGACGAGAGAGGGGTCGGTTGATGTCACGACTCGTACAGTGTGGCAGTTGTGGGTGTTTTGCAGGGTTTTACTCTGATGGCCTGGCCTATGTATGTACCTATTATAATCAGTGCGGTTCGGCTGCTTCAGTTTTACATGTTGGGCGGCGTGCAGGTCATTCATTGTGCTGGCCAGTAGAAGTGAAGCAAGTCTGCGGCAGGCATTGCGGTGGTGTGTACTCCGCACCATCGGTTATTTATAATAATTAATTATTTGTACAGGTCAAGCGCACCAAACAGTAGAGCAGTCAAGGAGTAACTTACAGGGTGGAGGGTATTAAAAAGATAATAAGAGAATCACTGATAAGAAATCTCACCGTGGCACCGCCCCTGTTTGTATATACATGGGCTGGTTAATATTACACAATGTCAACAAGCCTGTGTGAGGACACAGCGTTGACCATAATAACAGGCTACTATTTTTTATTTATTAACAGCGAGGACAAACATTCGGTCGCCGAGGGATGACGAGCATACATTAGGCAAACGACGATTGGTCACAGATGGGCACAAGAACATTGCCCCAAACGGACCAGTGGGCGGGGCTTGTTGGCCGAATCTGGCTGTGACACACTTGTATGCAGGCAGAGCAGCCCAGGGGCCGCGGATAGAAGAAAAATTCAAGTGCAGGCAGCCGTGGGCCATGGCGACCAAAACCTGGAGTGTCCGATGGGTAATATTTATTAGAGTGGATGATAGTGGGCGGTGCAGATTTACAGAATGATTCTAACTAGGTATCCGTATTGAATAAATACACGAATTGACAGAGTACAGTTATTCCGCTGCAAGACATGCACAGGGGAACAAGTTTTCAATTCAAGAAAACGTTGAACGAACGAGTAATGCACTTGCATATGAACTGTTCTTTTTTTATTTACCGCCATCTCGGTTGTGTGCAAAAACAAAGACAGCCAGCCGCCTCATGCACACACTGGTAAAAATGTGGCCGTGTTGGTAGACAGATTAATAAAAGTACCGTCACCGTACAGTAGTGCGGCAACGGTACCTCGCTGGACCCTTACCACCTGCATTTTATGATGCTCCTCCGAGGCTGAGTGGGGAACCTGGAAATGTGGGCGGTGAGCTTTTTTTTTTTTTTTGATGCATCACTCCAAAACGTTCAAGGAGATGCAGCCATGCAGTCTGGCACAAGCAGAAAAGGAGGGGTGAGGAATAAAAAATTCAAATCATACCAGTAGAGACATTGTGCGATAGTTGACTTGCATTCATCAAATGTCGATTAGATTATGTCTGCACAAGTCTTACTTGCATCCTGCTAATACCCTCTTGTTGGAATGCTGCTGGCTCCCTTGGGGAAACTGAGGCAGAAAAATAAGAGCAGGGTCGGCACATGGCCCGTGCAGCAGACTGACGTTCTAGCGGCCCACTCTGGCATGCAGGCATCCTTGCTGCCAACCAATAGGAAGTGTGCAGAAAGAAAAAAGTTCAAAGCTCTCGTGCTTGCTGGTCCTCTGGAAACTTGGCC
>JAAHCF010000197.1:0-54005 GCA_038367545.1 Beauveria asiatica | reverse complement strand
ACCCTTTAACCCTAACCCTTTAACCCTCTAACCCTAACCCTAACCCTTTAACCCTTTAACCCTAACCCTAACCCTAACCCTAACCCTAACCCTTTAACCCTAACCCTTGGCTGCTGGCGCGGTCACATCAACGCCCTCCAAGAGTATGTTTCTCCCTTTAGCACAGCCCGTTCTCTGTCTAATATCTTGCGCTCCTGCATTGCCATCCACACGCGTCCCTTGCGGCATAATTACCTGCGCTAACAATGCGGCCCTGGCATAGAATTGTCCGTCTCAACATTTCCTCGGCGCTGATCCTCGAAGACGACTCCGATTGGGATGTCCGCATCCGCTCCATCATGCAAGACCTCGCCATCTCGACACAGGCCCTAACACAGCCCCTGGCTGGCAGCACCAGCTCGTACGCCGACTCGACCTACCCTAGCAACGAGAAACAGCAGAACGCGTCCGTCGCCGAGTTTGACATCAACGCCCTTCCGCGCACCGTCGCGCCCAAAATCTCACCTTACGGTGACGAGTGGGAGATGATGTGGCTCGGCCACTGCGGTATGCTCTTCCCTACCGCCGAGGACGGCCTTCCCATGGGCCGCGTCATCCACAAGGATGATCCAACGGTGCCGCCATCCGGGCTCTGGTCGCTCGCCTCCAAGACTCACGACCTCGTCGAACAATACCCCAAGCGCACGCGCGCTGTCCACCATGTTGCCAACGGCGTCTGCTCACTCGGATACGCCGTCACGCAAAAGGGTGCCCGCGGTTTGCTGCGCGAGATTGGCCTGCGCGAGGTCAAAGACCCCCTCGACATCCTGCTGCGCTTTTACTGCATGGGGCTCAAAGGCCGCCGCAAGCACAATTGCATTGCCGCCCAGCCCCCCATTTTCAATCATCACCGTCCCGCTGGCCTCAAGTCGGCAAACAGCAACATTGGTGACCATGGCTCCGAGTATCAGGCCGACCCGTATACGGATATGGTTCAGTGGAGCGTGCGTCTGAATGCAGATGCCATCATGGATGGCAAGACCGAGTTCGAAGATCACTACACGTGAAGAATACACTCTTTTATGATTTTTCTCTTACTCTTTTCCATCGAAAACTGTCGATGTGGCTTTTGCCTTTTGCTTTCCGTTGGCAATTAATTCCCAGCTGTCGACACATTCCTATCGGTCTTTTCCCATTGGATTTCATTTTTAGGCGCATTGGGTGGAAAGGCACGGGCTTGTACCATAGGAATATCAGTATCTAGGGTCAATACAGAATGACATTTATCTCATCTACGAAAACTTCGAGCATTCTGCATCTTTGCATAGTCAATGGTAGGTGGGGGTAGCCAACGTTACGTCGGTCATGGGATGTCTTACTTCCCCCACGTTGAGAGGAAGCAGGCGGACACTGTAACCCACCCGCCCAACTTGCTCCAAGACAGCCTGACGGTGTATCCGTCTAATTCTACCGAGGTACCTGCCTATCTGGGTACTAACGAATACTTGGTTACATTACTACAAAAGATAGAAAAGAAGACTTCATGTGTGGCGCTTCTTCCCATCGAAATACCTAATAGGCCTAACGTTGACCAAACATCAGAAACACCCCCGTGACCCCACTATAGCGACAACTTTTGAGGTTACATGCGACTGGCATGTTCACTTTTCCCGCCGGGATTTCCTTAAATACCATTGTTTGCTAGTGTTCATCAGTTTATCAAGTAAATCAATATCGAACAGTGATCTACAAGATGGTAACGCCCGAGCAGCGTAAAAAGGTCGGCCAGGTACGGATACCCCACTGCATTCACGATTCACCAAGCTGACGTCAACGTACAGCTCTTTGCTGTCGGCTTTCACGACACATTCATCAACAGCGACATCAAGTCTCTGATTCAAGATTACGGTGTCGGTACTATTGTCCTCTTCAAGCGCAACGTTAGCTCCGCGACGCAGCTGCGCACCCTTTGCCATGACCTCCAGCAGCTCGCTCACGACGCTGGCCACGCCCAGCCGCTCCTCATTGGCATCGATCAGGAAAACGGGCTCATCACGCGCATATCTCCGCCCGTCGCCTCGCAGCAGCCCGGGCCCATGGCGCTTGCGGCCACACGCTCACTTGAGACGGTATCGTGCGTCGCGAGGGCGACGGCCGAAATGTTACGCCACTTTGGCATCAACATGAACTACGCACCCGTTGGCGACGTCAACTCGGAGCCGCTCAATCCCGTCATCGGCGTGCGCAGTCCCAGCGACGATCCGGAGACGGTGGCGCAGTTTTCAGCGGCTTGCGCTATGGGCATGCGGGAGTATGGTGTCGTGCCGTGCGTCAAGCACTTTCCCGGCCACGGAGACACGGCAGTCGACTCGCATTACGGCCTGCCGTCGATCGACAAGAACCGCGCACAGCTCGATGGTGTGGAGTTGGTTCCGTTCAGACGCGCTGCTCGTGAGGGCATTGAGATGGTCATGACGGCGCACATTGCGCTGCCACAGCTGACAGGCTCCGAGACACCGGCCACGCTGTCGCCGCAGGTCCTGCACATCCTGCGCGACGAGCTGTCTTTCAACGGCGTCATTATGACTGACTGTCTCGAGATGGACGGTATCCGCGCCACTTCCGGAACGGTGGATGGCTCGTTCATGGCGTTCCAGGCTGGCGTCGACAATGTCATGATCTGCCACACATACCGGGTGCAAATTGCCGCTATCGATCGCCTTTGCGCCGCTCTAGACGCTGGCGAAATACTGCCGCAACGCATCGAAGAATCAATTGACCGCTTGAGCAGACTCAAGTCAAAGTTTACGACCTGGGATCGCGCGCTGCAGACGAGCACTGACGAAGCCCTCGACGACATCAACGTCCGTGGCGCCGAACTCGCGCGCAAGGCCTACGCCGACGCCGCCACCGTTGTGCGCATCGAAGACGGCGTGATACCGGTATCGAAGTCTGCCAGCACAGTCTTTGTCTCGCCGGGGCCGGACTTTCCCCTCGGCGGCGGCGCCGTCAACAGCGGCGACGCGGCGCACCCGACTCGCGTGCCGTGGGTGTCGAGCTCTTTTGGCGACGAGATTCGCGCGCACTGCGACGCCGCTGAAGAGATTCGCTACACGGAGCAGTCACTGACCGACGAGCAGTGGAGCAGGATTGAAGCCGCAGAGGTAGTCATTCTGGCCACGCGCAACGCCCGAGAGGCAGCGTACCAGCAGAAATTAGGTCTGGACATTGCCAAGTGCAGAGAGGGCAAGACGTGGATCAGTATTGCCACGTGTGCGCCGTACGACTTTCTCGAGGAGAGGGCGGTCAAGAATGTGATTGTGGTGTATGAGCCTACGCTGGAGGCATTTCGCGCGGCGGTCGATATCATTTATGGCATTGATACGGCGCGAGGTAAACTTCCCGTCGCCGAGAAGAGGGCATAGAAGGGATTTCGTACATAGCATACAAAACCTTGACTAATCCTCTTCCTTACCATAAGCTGTCCCCCATCCCAAAACCAACGAAGTCGAAACCGCCCCAGCCCCCGCCGCCGTTGAAATCCCTCGCGAGCAACGCATCCAAGTCAAAGTCACCCTTCACCGCATCACTGCCTGCACTAATCGCCGCTAATCTTTCCGCGGTCGCTTCTAAATGCCTCTGCACATCCGCCAGCTTCTCAGTCACGGCGTTGCTAAGCGCCCGCGCGGGGGCCTCTCTTGGCGCTCCATGGCGCGCAGCTGCACTATGATAAACGACGTCAACCCAAATGCCTTGCAGCGCGGGCTTCCCATTTCAATGCGTCTCAGGAATTCACCACGGATACGGGCGAGCATTTCAAATATGGGCTCGCGAGCGGCCTTTGCAAACTGTCCCGAGGGACCGCTGCCGTGGCTGTCGTCCTCTTCGAGCTGCATGCGCAGCTCGAGACCCAGCATGGTAATAATTTCGAGTGATAGAGGGGCGCGCATTGTGCCTGTGGTATTGAGAAAGAGCTGGGATAGTCGACGCAAGTGGATGTCGGCGGAGGACGTATGTGATGCGTACGAGGCAATCACCATGGCAGCGTCAAAGCACGCCTTGCGGGAGAGAAAGCAGCTGGCTTCATCAGGCCGTTGAAGGAGGAACTGGCGGTGAAGACGGAGAACGTGTAGCCGAAAATAAATATCGAGAAAGCTGCGGTGGAAGTTGTTTACTAGAGGAGATTTGGAGTGAATGTCAAAGAATCCGGATAGTTTGACGCAGTGAGCCTTGATCGCATTTGCCGAGTTTGATAGTATCTGCGTAGGCAAGACTCGTGCCGCTATGCAGGCTCTGTGCGGCCTGAAGACGTTTGGAAAAGCTCTCGCAAAGGATCCGCTGCAGCGAGGTATCTGTAATCTCGCCACAAGGTTTCCCGACGGGCAGGGCCCCAAGCTCGGCTGTAATATCCTCATCGTTGATGTTCTCCGGCGGCTGGGTGTCGCAGGAGTTCATATCGATGTAAGCCTGCATCGGGCTGTCCATTGCCGACAGAAGATGAAGCTCCCGCACAGTCGCCCATAGCTGCCGCTGCATCTGGTCTTGCAGCGGCGCCATGGACGAAAAATGGCTCGGGTCGCGATGGAGGCCCATCGAAAACGCCATCTGCAGCAGCGAGCCCGAGCTGACCCACGCCCTCCCGACCGCCGTCATTTGTCTCACCAGCTGCAGCAAACAGGCAATCTGCATGCCGTCGAGGTTGAAAGTCGATTTCCCCGTCGGCCCCGTCAGCCACCACTGCGCGGCGTAAGTCCATGTCCTCGTCTGCCTGTCGGCGAGGGCACACTCGTTAATATCTTCGCCAAGCGTTGATCCCAGTGCAAGGATGAGAACCAGCTTCATTCTGAATGACGAGCTGCTAGCCGCCCGGTCCTTCCAGAAAGAATCGTACTGCTGGTAGAATGTGGGTATGTGCAGGACGCGATAGATGCGCTCATAAGTAGACATGTAAATGTCCACGAGCGCGTCACACTCTGCCCGCGTGGGAATAGTTGCAAGAATATCTGCGATGGGGTCGTTGAGTACGGGCATCTCGAATTGCTTTATTGTAAGCCGACGTTTGGTTAGTTCCTGCCGAATCTCGGCAAAGTCCATCTTTGGCGTCTCAAAGCTCAGCTCGACATCCTTGGCTCCAACACTTCCTGCTTTGATCTTGATAGTCAGAATAAAGATTGCCGAACCTGGTGACGTGTTCTTACATGCTTCGCAGTGTGAATCCAGTGGTTTGCGCCAAAGAGCTTGTTCTTGTCCGCCGTCTGTCGCAGCTTCGGCTGAATCGGAGCCACAAGCAAATCGGTCGCGGGCGTCGCCGCAGAACTCACTGCATCGGTTTCCAACCTAGACTCGAGTCTGACTACTCTATTTTGCAGGCGCGTAATCTGTCGTCGTAGCTGCTCCGCTTCTGTTTTTCCGCTTAGCGATGAAGCTTCCGGCGTGTAATGTCGGATCTCTGCTGGCGTATGCGGCGCTGCAACACCCGAACCGCTCGTCTCGGGCGATGGATCGGGACACGGCAGACGGACCGTGTCTCGCGAAATGATCAAGTGGGTCTGTATGACCTAATTTAAGTCATAATATAAGAGTAATTTATATAAAAGGAATAATAAGAAGAATATAAATTAAAGTATATACCTTTTATATAAATTACTCTTATATTATAACTTAAATTAGGTTATATAGACCTACTTAATTATTTCGCGAGAGTTATAAGCCTAAGAGGTAAATAATAAAGAAATACTTATTATATATTATATTCTTTTAAATACCTAAAACTTCTTCTATTCTTTTTTTTTAGTTAAAACTAAATTTCCTAAATCTAATATTAATTAATCCTTAAAGTATTAAATAAAGTTATAATTATAGTATCTTATACTAGACTAAAGCTTTATAATACTAAATACTAGTATAAATAGCTAATTTAACTAAAATCTTATACTTTAGCTAAAAATATATAAGAATATATAAATCCTAATATATTATATACTAAGAGTAATTCTTATATTAAACTAATTAATACTTTATATAATTAATTTATATAAAGAGATAAGATTAGAAATCTTAAAGAATTATTAAAAACCTTTATATATAAAGATATAAGGGATAAATATAAAAAGAAGTTAGATAAGATTATAAAATAAAAAGATAATCTTAGTAAGGTCTAAACCTAGATAATAGAGATAGTTAATATAAATTTATATTAAAGGACTAAATTAAGTCTTAATATAAAAATAGTTTCTAGAAGTTTAAACCTAAGTTATTAAATATTAAAAGGGTATATTAAAGAACTAAAGAATATTATTATACCTAATAATTAAATAATAAAAAATAATACTATATACTAATATTAAGAAATATTAAAAGTAACTATTATAACTTTAAATAATCCTAAAGTATAGTTATAAAAATAGGAAAAGGTATACTAACTAGTATAATTATATAATATACTAGAAATTAAAAGAATACTTATAATTACTAATATATTAGAAGCCTTAAGTAAAAAACTAATACTAGTTTAGGCTAAATATATAAAAAGAGATATCTTTAATATTATAATAATAAAGAAGGAATATAATTATAATCTTAAAGGCATTATAGACACTTATAAGGAAAATGTTAAAGAAATAAAGTGTACTAAGAAAAGAAGTAAGAATACTTTTATAGTTTCTAAGGATAATAATTAAAAATCTAAGAATATATCCTTAAAAAAGGATAATAAAAAAGATTATAATTACCTATACTAATAAAGAATATATAAATAAATACTTAAAAAATATTAGGCTATCTAGAAAGTATATTTTAAAGAGTTAAATTTAGATATTAAAGTAAGAGAGTTAAAAAGAAATATAATTCTTAAAGCTCTAGAATAACTAAAATAAAAGGATTTAATAATAAAACTTTAAAAATTAGGCTAGAATCTAATAAAGGATACTTAGAAAGACCTTTTAGAAATAGAATTAGTAGCTATTATCCTACTAAACTATATTAATTCTTTTATAATTATAAATAGTAGAAAATATAAATATTATTTATATATATTACTTAATAATTATATATTACTTAATAATTATATATTAGTATATATTATAAATAATAAATCCTTACTTAACCTAAGATCCTTCTAAGAAATAGAAGATTATATACTTAGAGTAGGAGACTATCTTATAAAAGTTAGAGGTATTAGTACTAGAATTTTAAAAAATATTATTAAAACTAAAGAAGGTAAGACTTAGTTTATTAAATTAACTAATATTTATTATATTTTTAGATTTTATACTAATATTATATTAGCTATAAATCTATATTAGAAAACTAAGCTCTAAATATTATCTTTTAATAATACCTTAAAGAAGGATATATTATTAAATAATACTATTATTTATAAATTAGAAACTTATAATAATATTATATTTTTTAAATAGAATATTAAATAATAAGATATAGGACTAAATAATCTAAAAATAGTATTACTAATTTTAAGTAAAGAACTAAGAAATATTACTAATAGAGTAAAGTTACCTTATTAAGATAAGGCTTATCTTTAGTACCTAAAGTCTAGATATTTTAGTAAAGATACTTTAGAAAAACTATTATATTAGACATTTAGTTCCTAAAGTTAAGGTATTTAATAATAAGAATATAAAATCTATAGCTAAACGTTAGCTTAAAATGTTATTTCTAGAGAAATAAGCGATACTATTTCTACTTGACCTTTATATTATAAATAGAAGAATAGATAAAGTATAGAAGAAAGAGGTAGATTAAATAGTCACTATATATAGTAAATTAAGCCATAGGTAGGAATAACTAATCTAAATCCAGCACTAGTGCGTGGCTAGAAAATAATATTTAAGTACTAAGTGCTATAAACGGAGTTAATAAGGAGAAATTATTAACTATAAAAGGAAGACGATTTTTAGTTTAAAGGTAGGCTAATTTTTTAATAAGGCATATACTTTAATTTATATTCTTCTTATTATTCCTTTTATATAAATTACTCTTATATTATAACTTAAATTAGGTTATGTAGACCCACTTGATTATTTCGCGAGACCGTGTCTGGGCCGTAAATGCACTTCGGGGCCGAGCGGGCTTTAGTGCAGGGACCGCGGGGTATCTTTTGGTCGCATCGTACCTTGCGCGCACGGCAGGCGTCGCAGCTCTTGACGCAGTGCTGGTCCGGCAGCTCAGGTGACATTTCCTCAACCGGAATACTGTTTTCTATAACAGCCTCGTGTTAGTAAGTCTTGAGTAGCGACTACCCGAGCTTTTAGAAGGAGATAAATAGAGACCGAACGAAAACTCGGGCATTTAAGCATTCGCCGGTTTATGCCAAATTTAATCTCGGAAAATTCAGACAAGTCCGGGAAATCGGGAATAATCCGAGCTTTAGCTTGCGACGAAAGTAACTAGATAAATAAAAACATTTCTAGGACTTTGGAAAAGTGAAAAGCGACTAGACATTAAAAATCTCTTAATTGAGATACTTACTCCTCTATTTTTTCGCATTTCCACATTTCAGTTCGATTTGCGCCGCTTATGATGGCTTTCTTATAGGCTTGACCTGCGCTGCATCCGACGCTATGCCCGATCAACCTGAAGTTGTAGTTGTTGATGAAAGCGGCCGATGACCTTGTGTCAACATGCCGTTTCTTTTGCCTTGAGTTTCACCTCATAGCCAAGTACGTCGATTATATTTTGTCTTCTTCTCCGTGTGTTCTCTACCATCAACCAATGCCTGTCATATCGCAAGACAATGCTGACCGAGGCTTAGATGAAATGGAAAGTATCGCCTGCACTACTAAACTGCCTTCTAGCTGAGCGCACGAAGTCAAGCCTCACAGCACACAGTACTATCAGTCCGATCCTCTCTGCCAAGACAAATCTCCATCTATTCATTGTCAAACTGTTCAGGCGACTGCTGTCCATAAAGGTGCCTGCTCTCGCCCCCACCTACACACTTCCCACTACTCAAGACATTTGAACATCATCTGTAACCTACAACTCACCTACTCCCTTTTAAACACCCGCCGCCCTTCAAACCAAGTTTCCTCCACCTCACTGTTAATCAGCTTTTCCGGTATCGGTTCCATATCCACCACGACGAAATCCGCCTTCTTCCCGACCTCTAGACTACCCGTAACGTCGTCCGCGAAGCACGAATACGCCGACCCGTGCGACGCGCCCGAGATGGCCTGCGCGACCGTCAGCGCGAATTCGGGATTCACCGCAGTCTCCAACCCGGGCTCCCTGTATGACCTCCGCGTCGTCGCCACGTAGAGGTTCGGTAGTGGGAGGTGCGGCGCAGTCGGCGCGTCGGACCCCAGTGCCAGGGTGGCCCCGCCATCAACAAACTCGCGGTATGCAAAGGCGCGGGTGCACCGGTCCACCCCAATGAGCTTGGGCCATGCGCGGAGGATGGCGGGGTCCGAGTGTACGGGCTGGATGGAGGCCGTGATGCCCAGCTTGCCGAGGCGCAGGGCGTCTTCGGCCGAGGACAGCTCCAGGTGCTCGATACGCGGGCGGCGCGAGGCGTCCGTGTTGGCTTCCAGCACGTCAATGGCCATCTTGATGGTGCGGTCACCGATGGCGTGCAGCGCGACCTGCAGGCCCAGCCCATGGGCCTTGGCCACCACCTTGTGCAGGACGGCCTCGGACCACAGCGAGTCCGGGTTCTCACCGTTTGAGTACGGCTTCGTGAGAGACGCGGTGCAAGCGTCGATAATACCGTCGCATATGACCTTGATGCCGACGACGCGGCAGTCTGGTGTCGTGGCGGCGTTGTACTGACGCGCCATGTCCGCCGCGCGGTCGACTTGCGACAGGATCTCATCGAGGGACTCGTTGGGCTTCAGGAGCCAGTACGCAGAGATACGCATGGCGCCGAGGCCTTCTTCCTTACGCAAAACAAGTAGCGGATCCCAAATATTGTCGTCCATGGCCATGTCGACCATGCCTGTATAGCCGGCGCTGTTGAAATGCACAATGGCTTCGCGGATAGAAGCTTTCTTTTCCTCCATGGAGGCGACCATGGCAACAAATGGCCATATCACCTGAAAGACGGCACCCTCATTAAAGACGCCGTTCAGTTTCCCATTGGCATCGCGCTGAAGGGTTCCACCAGCAGGATCCGGTGATGCGTCCGACAAGCCCATGAGCTGACAAATTTCGGCGAGCCCTGCGCTGTTGCACCACGTCGAGTGCAGATCCTTGGTGTCGACAAAAATTGGCCTCGGATCAATGTCATCTAGCGTGCTGCAGTCCACGCCCTCGGGCGTCATCGAGTGCATCCATCCACGCACAAAGAGGCGCTTGGCAGTGGGATTGGCGGCTGCACCAGCGGCAATGGCGGCGCGCACGTCAACGAGCGTCTTGCAATGGTCGAGGCTAATTTTCTGCAGCGCCTGGCCAACCATGAGGAGATGTAGGTGCCCGTCGATGAAGCTAGGCAGGATGTACCGGCCGGCGACGTCTTGGGTGGTGGCGCCGGACGACAGGGCGGCTCGGATGGGCTCGTCCGTCTGGGAGCCGACATGCCGGATCACGCCGTCGGCAACAATCATGCACTCGGCAAAGACGGGAGGCTGTACATTTTTGTCTAGAGACGAGTTGTAAATGCGTCCATTAACGAAGACGGTCGTGTCCGACATGTTGCGCATTCAAAAGGGTCTGTGGAAGGATGAGGGGAGCTGAGGCGACACTTCATCACCGATGTCGCCGCTTAACATCGAGCGTATCTGCGGAGCGGGCGGAGACTCCGCATCACGTGTAGGACACTGTCCAAGCCAGAGCTTGGCATCGAAAACATCATTCCAAAGTCAGTCTCGCTGTGAGACTTATTAGCCGCGAGAATGTGTCCGGGCGTGGTATTGTCGCAGCAGACGCAGAGGTCGCCATGTTGCAACTCCATCGTTTTACGTTTCGTGGCTGCTACGCGTAACGGGCGGGGGTGGCCCGCGACCAGGATTATGCATTACAGGACAAAGAATTCGTAATAGTGCGCGCAGCTCTTGGTAGGAGTACTGCAAGACATGATTGGCCAGACTGACTAACAATATGCACGAAGCGAAATCGGGAGCAGTGCTGCTGCTGTGAAATGGTCATATTTACCGCAAGCCGTGTCGGTAGACGGTACTAAGTACCAGCGTAGCTTGCTGGTCCTGGCGCAAGATCCGCCTATGCCCATCAAGCGTCGACAGCCTGCGTAGTAGCAACCAAACACTTCCGTATAATGCAGAGATATTCAGGATTCAAACTCACGCAAAACCGGCTTGCGTCTGGGTAAAAAGAATAACTGCTGATTGATGAGACATTTCATTACAGCCTTTCAACACTGGAGCTGTATGAGAGAGAATAGACTATGCCTGAGTACAGGATACTCTGAATCATAAATCGTCATCATTGATTGCCCGGCATGCGGCATGGCCGTGTGCATGCTCTCTTGAATTAATTAAGTATTTACAAAAAAAGCATCAGGGTGGCGACAAAAATCACGGCTGAAAGTGCGTGCCCAGGTGACACCATGCCGCTAACTGCATCGCTCCTCTTCTTGCCGAGGCCCAGAGGCAGTCCCTGCTCGCCAAAAGTGACATTTTGGGTGACGGAGCTGTTCAAGCAGTGCCCATTTTCGATATCCAAGCCCGTCAAGTCACTCGGGACTTTGAAAAACATGTAATTTTCCTGCGGAATGTCCTTGAACCCCTTGGTATCGTACGGCAGCTTGTCATCGGCGTCCGTTGCCGAGGTGTTACGCAGAAGGATGCAGCTCACCTGCCCAGGGTAGTCCTTGTACATGGCCGGATACGCCTTCATCACATCGGCGTTGCTCGTGTCGGCGACGAGCACAAATGTGCGATTTGGAAACGTCTGGAAAAGCCTGTCGAGAAGGTAGCGGCGAATGTGGAGCGTCTCTTTGACATTGGTAAAGTTCAGCGGCCGCGTATCAAACGAGCCCGCAGGGTACGTCCTAAAGATAAAGTCCATATATGGCCGCGTCCCCTGCTCAGGCGTCGTCGTGAGGTAGTGAAAATGTAGCGAAGAGATGGCCGATGAGGACCAGTTGCTGTAGATGACGGGCATATCCTCCCACGCGGTGAAGGGCCGCGCAAAAGAGTTGAGGAGCCCTTCCTTGGGCTTGTAAATTTTAGTTACGCGCAGAATGTCGTCAATATCCGAGACCACGGTCACGCCGCGTGGAGGGACGAGGTAGGCTGTCGCGTTGCCCGTGTCGGTACCCTTGACGTGCATGTCGAGGGCCTGTATTTTCGTTGTCGCATTGCCCGGCAGAAGATAGGCGTTTGTGTTATTGGCTTTGCTCGATTTGTTTTGAAGCGCAACAAATACGTCGAAATCGCCCTCGGTCGTTGTTTCGAACGGTAGCTTAATCTCTTGTCCGCCGCCTTTCTATTGCAAGGAAAAACAGAAGAACGGTGGTTAATACTAGAATGCACATTGGACTTGATATCGGCTCGACTGTACTCACGGCATTAACATATGCGCCTCCACGGGGAGAGGATGAGTTGCTGCTGCGGACGGCAAACTCAACAGTCACATTGTCGTGACCCTGCTGCACAACAAAAATCTCTCGCGTCAGATTGCGTGCTTGCTTCTTTTCGTCATCGCCGAGTTCCCTGACGCTTGTGCCAATCAGAAATGCATCAGCGAGCTTATCAATCTTTTCCTGTGCTATGTCGGGCACTTTGTAGACATTGCCGTGGACGCGCACGCTCCAGCCGTCGTTGGTCCAGTTGGCGTAGGCACTTGCGTCGAGATGACGTTAGTTTATCGCGTTGGCTAAATCCTCAAAGACTCTTCTTACGGTAGATTGAGCACTCGTGTAGGCTGCGCGTCCAGCGCGCCAGCAGTTATGCCTAGAGAGCTCTCCACAGCAGTGCCTGTTGGGAAGCCGTGCGGAAAGTTGAGTAAGCCCGAGTCGACAAATGAAGAGATCTTACTATCAATCTCGCCGCCCAGACTCTTGACGTAGGTGGACAGATCATCAGCGAGACCGCGGGCCTGCGGCTGCAAAGTGGGCACGGGGGTTGGTTCGGGAGCAGCGGCAGCGGCAGCATCGTGACCTGGAGAGACAAGCCGGCTTGGCGTCGCTGCTGGCGTGGGTGCCGGGGCTGCCCTGCTGATCCCAACTGCTGCCAAGATTGCTAGCGTGGCGTTGAGCTTCATGATTTCGGTGCGCCGGTGCAGAAATGTCCCGTAGCTTCTGCTGTCCTACTCCTGAGCGGGTTCGATTACGATGCCAGCGATGCGAAAAAGTGAGACCTCGCCGTAGTTTTCGAAGCAACCAGAGCTAGTGGGGATCTGACAAACTGCCAATAATAAGCGCAGTTTCATCTAAATAGCCGGTATTGTTGCAGCTGGCTGGCCTTTTTTTTTTTTTTTTTTTGGTTTTTCCCATGACATCACCTATTGGCGCGTCAACGGGGCTTCGACTCTTACGGCAGCCGGCAGCCCCATGCTGACAAGCAAATGGTGCGAAGCACCTACTACCTATCTGTCGTACTTTTGATGCAGATCGGAAATTCTCTGCGCGTTCCTTGGCCGAGAATTTTCGTGTTCCCTGTCACGTCGAGATCTCGCTGGTCATAGACGCCCGAGATCTCAAAACCCGCAGCGCCGTGCTGTTGCCCTGCATCAACGGCAGCCCATCATTTGCCTCGTGCCATGTGTCAAAGGTCTGTTGGCCGACGTCTCATTTAAATTAGCTGAAATTGTCAATGATCCGCAAGCACGAAGAAACGGAAATGATATCCTAGTGTCGAATAATTGATGGATGTGATGCTATTCATAGGCTGTATGTATGTCTATATTATTAGCTGCAGTAGTGTGCGATGTAACGCATTTCATTTTGATCGTCGAAATCCCTATTTGCGTGCCGATTCCAGATCTGCGGATGATTGGGATTGATGAAGATAGATGCCGAGCAACTCGGCGCTGAAGCGCTCGAGGTGAGCATATCGAGACACGCCGGCGGAGCGTAAGCAGTCATGCGCAGCTTCCAATAAAGCAGGGTGGAGTGTATCGGGAAGAGCAGCAATGTCGGCCAGCGAGATTTCAACCTGCTCCGCGTTAGGATCGCACAGGGCGTAGCAAAGCCGGCTGTCGGAGACGACATTGATACAGAAGTCCTCGAGCAAGCCCGAAGTGTCGATTAGATCGAGCGCCTGGGCTAAGGTAGCGGCTTGCAGTACCAAATTCCTCTCGGCGAGCTCTGAGTTGCGTGCGAGGCCCGTCCGTGCCTCGGCGGCGAAGCGAAGGACTTTTGATAGCCTTTCAACGTCCATGTCCGGCATCTGGCGCATGTCGTCGTGGCTGTAGCCAAGTCTCGTCCGCCAGAACCAGTTGCAGGTAAAGGAGAGGACGATGACCGGGATGAGTATGACATATGCCCACCATTGTGTGGCAGTCAGCATAGATGCGACGCCTCCAACGAGGGTGATGGCTCCGTTGATTCCACAATAAAGTTGCAGCTTCTTTGCGCGTTCTTTAACGAGCCTGTACTCGAGCGAGCCGGGCAGGCCGCGGGCGGTGGCCTTGACGTGACCCTCGGTCTTGATAGCCAGATAGGTGGCCCAGCCAGAGTTGACGAGGCCGTAGAGGGCAATCGGGGCGTTTCCGAGATAGCCGGACAATATATTACTAGTCAGCCAAACTTTCTTGTTGGCGCCGCCAATGGCCATGTAGGTGCCGATGCAGATAAGGACGGCACCAAATCCCATAAGGACATCCATGCCGAAGCGGTTGATGGTCTCGCAGCCGAGCTCGCGAAGATTGAGCTCAAGCAGGACCCTGACATCGCGTCTGCTCTGTTCGTGGGACTCTCGACGTTGGAGCGTTTCCTTTAGTTGGGCGCGCTGGCGACGGAGGAAAACGACGTTGCGCCAGGAGTAGCGAGCATCGTCGAAAGCAAAGAAGGAGAGGACGCCAGCGCCAGTGGCACCGATGGCCATGCAGACAATGGCGTAAACGGGAACGGGAATCTGGTTCCAGATATTGGCGGCAAAGTCGCCGGCGTTGGCGAGCTCAAGAAAGCCGACAGCGAGGCGAAGGTTGTTGCGGAAGCGCTGCTCTAGGACAGGGGCATAGGCGCCCGAGGCGTGATCCTTGGCGAGACGGACGCGGTTCTGGTAGCCAATCTCGGTGATGCCAGAGGCGTCTTCGGTGGCGTCGTGGTCTTTGGCGAGGACCGGGTGAGGATGAGTGCCATGGTGTGGTGGTGGTGGTGGTGGTGTTGGTGCAGAGGCTAGCTCCATGTCCATGTCCGAGGCGGAGGCGGCATCGGGCTGTTGCACTGCCACGATTTCAGGGACCGTCGCCAGGTCTTTTTCGTCCAAACGCTCCATAATTACGGCTACTGGACCGGTGCAGTGGGCCAGCCGCTGCGTGTAATGGCAATATGTGAATCTTGTAAGAGAGGGAATGATATGCTGCTGGCTTCTATGTGTTGAGAGAGGCCATTTTTCGCTTGTTGAGGCGAGAGGAGGAAGTTCAAGAGGACAGGAGAGCGGAGGACGGCCGCGAGTCGTCTTTTTACTAGAACGAATGGAGGACCTGGGCTGGTCTCTTGTTTTTGGCTGGAGCTGGCTGGGGACCGGAAAAAAAAAAAAAAAAAAAAAAAAGCTGGCGTAAAAAATGGGAGATAAAAATAATGAGAATTAAAATAAAAGCATTGCGTGGCCCTCGTGTTGTGCCGTACGCCAAGCCCACTGTTTGGAGCTGTTTAGCGGGCTTTGGGGGCCCAGAATGCTGAGACGGGGGGTTATTCGATTTAGCAGAGGTAAAATAGGTAGTGAATTACTCCTGGATAGCAGTTATCGTATTTACTGGTATTGAATCGTTTCGAAATTGTACAGGTAGCTATTAATAGCACCAAAAAAAGGATTTATCGCAATGTCAACGCAATTAGGTCTTTGTGGGAATCTTCAAAAGAAGGGTGAAAAAGCCATCTGGCAGGACACCTGGCCACAAGCCAGTGCTGACTCCGCGATTTCTGGCCCACTGCGTGCAGGTCATCATTCACTGCAACGCTGTGCCTCTCCTCCATGCCAGCTTTTGCTGCGGCTTTCCCATCACCGCATGCCCCTTTGCGGCATCGCGTACAACTTTTGTTCTGCACACTGCCAACTTTCTATCCCACAGTCTTCGCATGGGTCTGCTTCTACAGTGGGTGGCAACATGTATTTGACCCTACCAGGAAGCGGTTTTGCGGTGGAGGGGGTCAAATACATATTGCCACCCACTGTACGTCTTTTCGGTATCATCTTAATCTGATAATCATGCGACCACCGCAAATACCCCATCGCCGCATCTCTGGGCCCCGTTTGCTGCCCTCCTTCGAATCATGTAGCCGAAAAGAACCGGCCAACCACCAACCTGAGTCATTAGCGAGTTCCATTCTAGCCCACGATAGCCATCAGTTATCAGTTCTCCTCTCTTTACGGAGTACCCTGAAATACTAAAAATGTACGGAGTACACCGACACCCACAGCCCACGTTAACGCTAACACCTCCTGTCTCCACGGCGGATGCATCGGCAATGGCATATCCTAACCTGGCTAACTGCCTAACTAGTCTCGCAAATGGACCTCGCCGCCTTGTGCCCTCGCCCGGCCTCGTGGTACGAATTTTCCCGATCCATCATCGGCCCTGCTTTCGAGACTGGTGTAGATAGATGGATACTGTCGCTAACGAAACCCGCGATCGGGAACCTTGAAGGCTAATAACCGAGAGGCAGCATTTATTTACTTCTCACAGATGGCTTCTGGCAAGCGTCAATCGAAGTAGCCCACGATTTCGTTTCTATCTACGGATTATGCTTTTGCCACCATCTGCACAACAACGTCTTGAGAAATCTATACGCAGTCAACGCATGAATTTGCGCCACTTGCACCAGCTCCGCAACCTCAACATACTCATCCGCCCCCCAGGCGTCAGCCCAATCACCACCGACGGGATCCCTGCCGCTCTAAATAACCGCGCATCAGAAGCCCCGACTCGCATATTCACCGTGGCCTGTTCGTCCACCGTCAGCCTTGTCGCGTGCCGTGTAATCTCCTCGTCTGGTGGCGTCCATGACGCTTCGTAGGCCCGCACAATACCGTGTCTTATCCCATCTGCCGGCTCTAGTATTCTCTTGATTTGCTCGATCAGCGTAGCTGTGGACAGGCCCATGGGCAGCCGAATGTCTAACGATGCAGAAGCCGACTGCGCTACTAGGTTTGTCGACGTCCCGCCAGATATTGTGCCAATATTCACCGTTATGCTCCCCAAAACAGCTGCCTCGCCCGGTCCTCCCAGGGACTCCGACACGGGCATGGCCGCCGCGATTGCGTCCTCCACCTCTTTCACAGGCCAAATCTCAAGCTTCTCCAAGTACTTGAGTTGCGAAAGTGCTGCCAGTAGCCGGTCAATTGCGTTGCTGCCTCGGTGAACATGAGCGCCGTGTGCGGCCTTCCCGTTGGCCTCGACTTCGAGCCACAACCGTCCCTTTTCTCCTGTCCGCACGATGATCAGTGACCCAGCATCGCCACAGATCATGGCATCCGCCTCTCCAGCCTCTGCGACATGCTTGATGAGATGCGCCGAGCCAAGCTTGCCCATCGTCTCCTCATCCCCAGCCAGTGCACCTCGCCCAGCTCTCCTTGCAACGACAGGGAGCTTGGGCCGCAATTATGGACGCTGCGATACCACCCTTCATGTCTGACACCCCGCGCCCATACACATGCTTACCATCACTACTGAGTTCGCCGCTGAATGGATCCAGAGTCCAGCGCCCAGCGTCGCCAGTCGGATACGTGTCAAGGTGGCCACTAAAAACGAGTCGCTTTCCGCGGCATCCTGAGCGAATTACAGCGACGACATTAATGACGCCTGGGCCGGTCTTAGTGGTAGAGATGTCGCTTTCTGGTATCAATTGTCGAATTTGATCCGCCGCCACCAAGGCCACAGCGGACACATTGCCTGGTGGACTCGTCGACGGTGTGCGGACGAGCTTCTGCGTGAGCGACATATGCATTCAGCTCTGGCCTCGATTCCATCCCGGAGCCTATTTTCTAGCGCAATGTGTGCCATTTTTCTCAATTTCTGTTGCAGCTTCCAAGTCTAGCTATTCAGATACAATATTTACAAACCCTGACTGTATGAGGCTGACCCCCACACTCTAACTCTCGGCATGTCACAGCGCCACTTGACGCCGTCACTGTCGGCCTAACTAGGCCAAACACTCATTCGCCTTGTCGTATTCTACCACGGCACCCAACAGGGTCTGCGTGCCAAGAGCACTTTATTTTCATGTTAGTTCCAATACCGAGTTTTACAGCGGGCAGCACTTACCAGTCTTGTGGTGAGATATACTCCTCTGGATGGTGACTCACGCCATCCTTGCACGGTACGAAAATCATCGTTGTCAGGCATATCTTGCTCGTGTGTACTCTAGTTATCGTGCCCAGCGCCACTCGTCAGATGGCTCCAGCCGTCTTTTCCAACAGTCCTGCTCGCCGCGTTCTCGACCGCCCGGATACAGTCCTTGTCGAACTTGACCGCAGGCGAATACGTGTCCAGCTTCGTCGTGTAGCTCACGCCCTTACCGTCTTCCTTGGCAATCTTGGCAAAAGATTTATTAATTTCCTCCACGACAGTTGCAACAACGGAATTCTCGGGATGCCGCACGTCCATAGAAAATGAGACATTCGCGGTAATGGTGTTAGTCGACGACGTCGCTGGTATTTTGAATATACCCGTCGACGCCAACGCCCCGTGGCTCTTGGCAATTTCGTGCGCGCGGGATATCATTTTGGCCGCTGCGAGCAACGGGTCGCTTCTCATGTACAACGGTGTAGTCCTCGTGTGCGAGTCTCGCCCCGTGACGTGAATAGTGAACCATTGATATGCCTGCGAGCCTTGCACGACGCCAATTTTCCTTCCCGTGTCTTGCAAGACAGGGCTCTGCTCAATGTGAAGTTCAAAATGCGCACCGAGCGGGTATACCTCGTGGGAGCAAGCCACGGAGCCAATGAGGCCGTGCCGTGCAAGCTCTGACTTGACCGTCTTGCTGGCGTCAAAGACGTCGCGCGTATTCCAGGCTGTGTCGAGCGGGATCTTGCCCGCCCAGGTACCAGACGCCATCATGGAGATGGGAAATCGCGCGCCTTCCTCACTAGGCCCTGGTCAGCATTTCTTCACCTTTGTGTAACTTGCAGTGCATAGCATACTTTGCCCGGTTTACGGCACCGATATCAAAGTGCGTCCGTAGTTGTTTTCCCGAAGCGTCCGCATCATCTCCATCGCCGCCACCACCCCCAGGATTCCATCATACCGGCCTCCGCGCGGCTGTGTGTCTAGGTGGCTCCCCATGGAAATCATTGGCGCCGACGACTTGGCCTTGCCCTTTTTCTGCGCAAACATGTTGCCGAACTGGTCGACGGTGACTTTGGCGCGCAGATCCTCCCTGGCGCCGCGGAACCACTCCCGGACCGCCATGTCATCATCTGCCAGCGCGAGACGGTTCATGCCCGTCTGTGTTGGGCCCCTCGCTCACATATCAGATCTTTTGAAGGTAGTCGCAGAGGCGGGAGGTGGGTGTGTTACTCGCCATAGCGGTTCGCCGAGCCCCATTGGCAGGTGTGGTGCAGCGTTTCGTGCAGACGGGCCGCGTTGATTCGCAGTGTAGGCGTCGCCACCGCCGAGTACCGCCGCCGGCCACATTCGATCGGGGACAATCGCACAACAGGACGCATTGTGTGTATACGAGACAAGGTTCTCATTGGAAAATGGAGACGAAGATCTTGTTTGACTCATTCAAGGCAAAGCTTTTGTATGTGGTGGGGAAGGCGCAAGGTTTTGATGTTACGGGTAGTGTCTGTACGCCCTCTGACATTTTTGGCGCGAGTTGGCGACGAGCCAACGGAGCTGGTTCTGCGGCAGGCAACTTGGATTTCTTTTTCCCCTCTGGCATTACTTTAAAAGAGGAATAAATAGTTTTCACGTTGTTTTTCAACGACGGCAAGTTTTGGCGCCGTCCCAGATTATCAACAGAACCCGCCCTTCATGGGAATCTCATGCAAAGGATGCCAAACACTGATCATGCCTCGGGGGATGGGCTGATATAGATGCAGAGGCACAGGTCAACTATTTGCTACAGCTTAGTATCATATTGATCTCCTATCCTGCCTCAAAGGTACACTCTAGTACACCTAGGTGATAGTAGATTCATCAAGCCTTTAGAAAGTATATGTTGCATTTAGGTAACTAAAGTATCCGACCCGTACTTGATGCGAAACGATATTGCTCTTATACCAACTAGCTCAACCTTAGTCATGCCTCACTTTGCAAGAAATCTGTGCAATATGACCAAGGAAATCCCTGGTGCGGCGCCATGGAGTTCTCATATCAACTAAGATTACTGGCACACGCCAGAGGATGCCTAACAAATAACAATCAGCAAAGAAAAGTTGTGTACAGTAGTATCGTGAAACTTACGCCCTGGTACTGGAGGCAGAAGCCAGAGCAGCAGACGCCCCAGGAGCCATCAGCCTTGCAGCCAGAGCCGTTGTTGATGCAGCGCTTCTCAAGGGGTTCGGCAGTAGCGGAAACGGCAGCAGCGCCCATAGCAATAGCGACGATGGTGGAAAACAGCTTCATGTTGAAAGAGGTGATAGAGTTAAGAGTTTCGAAAGTTTGCTGAGATAGACTAGGCTCTTTGATGGACTTTGAAAGCTTCTCTTGAGTCTGGGGAAGAGAGGGGTTTTATACTCGCAAAGTGTGATTCTTTCCCTTTCGTCTCTCTTACATAACATGGAGAACATGTCTCGGATAAGATGACGTCTTCCAGATAATCCTGGTATATGAAGCCGTGCTGGACATGATTATTGATGGCAGGCTTTGGCTTCGGAGATGCCTCCATTTGTATTCTTCCGGTGCATGATATGAGCCTCCCTCAATATCCCTTCCTCCGCCCCCATACGTGAACGCTGTGATTCGGTCAAAGGAGAATACGATGCAGCCTGTTCTCATACGGCATATAGGTACGGTACATACCGGGTTTCGACATGCCATTTAGCTTACGAGCCTTGCATATTCTGGTCAACATCTTGATTACGAACAAGCCAAACCAGGCTGCAAGACTTCTGTCGTTCCTTTTGACCGGACAGCTTTTTTTGATCGCTTGCAGGTTAAGAATTGCTAAAAAAAAGAAAAAAAACCTCACAACTTGGGGCGTGGTTTCTATCCATATTCGTCATGCGATGACACAGGCCTGCGATCGGTTCATGGCCTGTGTAGCATCGTCCATATGCAGCCATCTGCAGCCATCTGCAGCCACCATCCGGTGACAGTCTAGCTCTCCAATTCATCGGAAGCACTCCTACCAGTCCATGTGAGCATGGTGGCTGAATTAGTTCGATGTTTGGCAAAATGCGACGCTTTCCGGCCTCCTCCCCTACCCGGCCTACCCGCCCGGATGCAGAGGTACGCAAGCTGTACCCGACCTTTGCTGGGTCAGACTTGATGCAGCTCACTGCGCTGAATGTAAATGCAGCAGTCGTAACTCTTGTTCCCTTTTGCGTGGGACTGAAGAGTTGCATAATTGAGGGAGAGCGACTGCGGCCGCTATAGACAGACTTCGCAATGGATTGAGGGAGCATCACATTGCAATCAATTGATTGGCCCTGTGTGCCTTAGATGAGATGTGCTAGGTACGGTGCACCATTGATACCACCTTTTACATTGTTGCGTTTTGGCACTTGCGCACTTAAATTCGTGATTCGCTCCACCTTATACCACATTATACTAAAAATATAGTATCTTTAAACGCCTACCTCTCTATAAATATAAATATAATTTAATAGTTATTTATATATACTAATTAAGAATTAATTAAGCTTTATTTTAGTATATTTTATAACTAATAAAAAGATATATTTATAAAAGAATAAGTATTTAAAAATACTATATTTTTAATATTATATAATATCTTATAATATAGTACCTTATATAGTACTAGACTTTACTTATAAAGTACTATAGGGTATTATAGGGTACTAAAATATAGTATCTTTTATAAATATATATATAGTTAAATAATTATTTATATATATTAATTAAGAATTAATTAAGCTTTATTTTAGTATATTTTATAACTAATAAAGAGGTATACTTATTAAGTAATAAGTATTTAAAGATACTATATTTTTTATACCCTATAGTACCTTATTATATATAGTGCCTTTTATATTACTAGACTTTACCTACTTATATAGATATTTATATAGGGCGCTATAGAGTATAAAAAATATAATATCTTTTAGTGCTTATTTCTCTATAAGTATATATATAGTTAAATAACTATTTATATATGCTAATTAAGAATTAATTAAGCTCTATTTTAGTATATCTAGTAACTAATAAAGAGATATATTTATAAAGGAATAAGCGTTTAAAGATACTATATTTTTAGTACCCTATAGTACCCTATAGTACCTTATATAGTACTAGACTTTACCTACCTTACGTAGGTATTAGTATAGGGTACTATAGGATACTAAAATATAATATCTTTAAATACTAATTACTTTATAAATATATATATAGTTAAATTATTATTTATATATACTAATAAATAATTTATTAATAAATATTCTTATATCTTTTTTTCTCTACTTATAGCCTTATATATAGAGAAATATGTGTTTAGAGATATTATATTTTTAGTATAATATAGTATAATGTGGAGTAAATTACGAATTTAAGTACATAAGTGCTAAAACGTAATATTATAAAAGGTGGTATTAATAGTGCACCGTAGCTAGGTACTGTTTAGGGTAATAGAGCTACTATTTTACCTACATACAATTTTTAACAAGATAGAGTCTAGTTTTGACTAAAAAGTGGAGGTATAAATAACGTCGGTCACTGGCGTTTTAAACGAACCCCCTTACTAATTAGTTAGCTTTATTAGGTATAGCTTTAGTTAGTATATATACTATTACCCCTATTTTTTTATACCATATCTACTCTAGACCCGCTTTTCGCCCCACATATTACTTATAGTGTTATTTATACTTTAGTAAAGTAAAATAATATTCCTCTAGTAGCTAAGGTAGTTATAACTAATTAAAAAATTAATTATAAAAAATATTAAAGTAATAAGTTAATAATTTAGTAAATTAGTAAAATTAGTTAAATTAGTAACTAGATTAGTATCTTATATAATTTCTATATAAAAGTAATTAATTCTAGTATTTCTTTATCTAATAAATTTTACCTTCTATTATTATAATTTTTCCTAATTTAATAACTAAATTTTTAAATTATAGTATATTATTTACCTTAAAAGTACTAGCCTATATACCCTATTATACCTCTAGTACGCTTATATACCCTTATTATAGATTTTCTATATAAAAATACCTCTAAGCTCCTATAGTTAAGACTTATAAAAGCCCTTAAGCCTCTTATAGCCTTACCCTAGTAATTTTAACTTTATTATCTTAATAATAATAATAATAATAATAATAATAATAATAACTTTAAAATAATAAATATAAAAGTAATTATTATTATAAATAAATAGTATTTTCTTTATAATTAATTAGAACTTATATATTTAATATTTTCTTAGCTATATTAAAATTAAAATATAACTTATAACTAAGGTTTCCTTTTACTAGACTACTTATAATAATAAGCTTTAAATTTAAGCCCTTTACTAAGTAGCTAAGCTCTTTATAAGTAATATTATAATAGGACTTAGCTTAACTAAGAGATAGGTTTTATATACTTTTTAGTAGCCTCTTAAGCTAGTATTTAAGAATTATAGCTATATAAATATTATCTTAGAAGATATAGCTAAACGCCTAAAGTAAATCCTTTTATTACTATATAGTTTAAAATAATTCCTAAGCCCTTAAGAGCTTTATACTAAAATACTTATACTTTAATAGTATTTAGTTTTTATAATAATATTAATACTAAATACTTTTAGTACTTATTATATAATTTACCTTATAAGAATTAAACTCTTAGAGAAAATATACTAGGTATACCTTAAATTTATATATTATTAGAGGTTACTTTTAATAAGTAACTAAGAAAGTTAAGTATAAAGTAATAACCTAAGTTAATAAATTTATATATTATTAGAGGTTACTTTTAATAAGTAACTAAGAAAGTTAAGTATAAAGTAATAAGACTTAAGTTAATAATATTAACTTAGGTTATTACTAAATTACTTTATTTATAAGTATATTTATCTTATTATATAATTAGTATATAATATTAATCTTAAAAGGGGAGGATCTTAAAGATTAGTATTATTAAAGGATCTAAGGTAATAACTAGATATTTTAAGGTTATTTTACTAGTAAGAAGAAAGGGCTATTTCTAATTTAAGATAAGAGCTAGGGTTTAATAACCTTAAAGTTATATTATATATATATTTTACCCCTAATATATAACTTCTAGCTTTTAAACCTATAGCTTATCTTCTAGTAAAATAATATATTATTATATAAGGCTTAAAATACTAAAAAAGAGATTATAAATACCTTTTTAAGTATAACTTAGGCCTTATAGCCTATATAAAGCCTTAACCTTAACTCTATTAAGTATATATAAAGCTTTATAAAGTACTAGATTAAGGAATACTATATAAAATACTTAATAAGTAAGGTTTTATATAAGGCTATTATAAGAGCCTAGGAGGTTATATTAGAGGTATTTTTACTATATTTAGTATATAATATACCTTATAAAATTAAGGTAGTTATTATAGCTTAGGGGGGGTATATATAGTATTAGGCTATAAGGAGTAACTTTTATTTATATATAGATTTTTAGTTAATTAATATATCTTATTATTCTTTTTTACTTTACTTTAGTATAAGCTACTTTTTTTAATTAGATTATACTTATTATAGGGTAGTAGATAGAGTATAAAAAAATAGGGGTAATAGTATATATAAAGCTAAGATAAAAAGAGATAAGTCTATATTAATAAAGTAAAACTAATTTTATTTTAAGTTATTTAATTAACTAATTTTATATTTATATTTTTTATTAAAGAGCTTTTATACTTAAAAGTAATTATATTAAGTAATTAATTAAGATATTTATATTTCTTAGTCTATATAGACTTTTTTAGCTATTAAGTTATTTAATTAACTAATTATTTAAATATTAATTAATTAAATATCTATATCTTAGAATTTACTTTTAATTTCCTTAGGTTAGTAAGCTTAAAGTTTACTAGTTAGTATAAAATAATATACTTTTAGTAAGGTATAACCTTAATAAATCTAACTAAATTAAGAAGAAATTAGTATTACTAAGCTAACTAATTAATAGGGGGGTTTATTTAAAATACTAGTAACTAATATTAGACTTTACACTTTCTAGACTATTATTATATAGATAGTCCTCTCTTCACTATAGAATCTACCTGAAGTAAAGTAGACATCTATACCTGATATAGATAATAGTATAAGTGAGCCTGCGCCGCCCTATGATGTTAATCCCGATTAAAGTCCGAGATTGGGTCTATATGAGGCCTCAAGTCTAGCCCTCAAGTCTAGCCTCATGTTCATGGATTCTGCCTCGGACCCATATTGAATGCCCATGCAGTGTGCACTGTGTGCACAGTGATCGGTCCACTGGTAGCGCTTTGAACCCGGCCTCTTTCCGCCCCGTCGCCTGATGAACTTCCGGGTCCGAAGTAAACATCGGCGTTGAGCATGCCCCTTCGTTCACTGCCCATTTACCCGCATCGAATGGCGTATAACGAGGCAGGCGGTTATGCAGCCCCCAGACATGGTCCTGCACAGCTTGCATGAGTTCCCAATTGCACCTGCCGTCGTCCCTCTCCAACGGCTCCGAGGGTCCGGGCGAGGGTGTGTATTTCTGTGTCTGTGTAGTGATTATAGCATCCGAGCTCACTACTCGTGCCCGCCCCCACTTTAGCCGCCTCGTAGAGCTAGGCGAGCTAGCTTATTAAGACATATACTTAAGTAGGTACTCCCTAGTAACTTTAATATATTACTAAAAATATTAAGTATCTTTTCTAATAAAATAAGTATAAAAGATATAAATATACTTTAATATATATCTTTATATATTATAATATATAAAAAAGATTAGTAGAAAATAAAACTTTTAATTACTATATATTTAGAAATATAACTCTAAGTAAGAGCTTTTTTTTATTATTAGTAAGTTATTTTTTTTATTTATCTATATTTTATATATAAATAATACTTTAAATAATATATTAAAGTTACTAGGGAGTACTTACTTTAGTAGGTGCCTTAAGAAGCTAGCTTACCTAGCTCTACGAGGCGGCTAAAGTAGGGGCGGGCACGAGTAGTCTCGGAAACTGCCGAAATAATTGGACCGGACGAGGGAACTACTAGAATGCTACGGCCGCGTAGACGAACATCATTGCACAAACCACCCTAATAGTCTCGAATTGGAAATAGAGCTACTACCGCATGAGCTCTACTGCAAGGCAAGTTTTCAAGTTCCTCGAAGGATTCGGGTGCAGAGATCATTCCTTTCGGGGAAGCGATAGGCCGAGGCGATGGACCGAAAGGGAAATCAAAAGTCGTGACGAACAAAAGGGCTCGAAAAAGAGATCTACATAGGCAAATGGAATATAGGCAAATGGTACGAGCCCCATCGCGGCTTGCCACAGCCTAACTATCGATTTGTCGAGATGAGCTCAGGCTGACGCCATACGCCCGTAAGCAAGTCTGGATAATTTCAATGTCCAGATTGTTATCGGTGCTATCAGCGGCATACAAGAATACTATTAACCTATCTTTTAAATTATATTAAGTTTATACTATCTAAAAATGAAGATATTAAAATTTAAATATTATAAACTAACTAATTAATTATTATGTCTATATCTATAGAGTTACTAGTTCTAACTAAGTAGGTATATACTATATATATATAGCTATAAATAGCTAGAATCTAGCTAGTACTAGCTAATAAGAATTAAGTCTTTTATATACTATATATTTAACCTCTTTAAGTCTAATAAGTAATAGTAATTACTAATAATAAGTATATAGCTACTAGGACTAGACTATTAATCTAGTCCCTAGATTATACTTATATTACTATTAAAGACTAATTCTAACTACTAAAATAAGAGTATTATTAAGGGTAATATTAGTATTAATTAAGTATAAGTACTACTCCTAAGCTTATAAATTAATTAAACTATTAGTATAATTATAACTTATAATAACTATATAATACTAATATTAAGTAACTAATTAATAACTATACCTTTTACTAGGTTATATAGTAATTCTATTTACTAACTACTAGCTTTATTATAAGCTATAACCTTCTAGTTAGTATTAGTTATAATCTTTTTTACTTTCTTTTTATATCTTCTTTACCTTCTTCTTATACCTTTTCTACCTTTCTTATACTTAATTCTAGTTATAAGCCTATAATAGAGCCTTAATTAGCTATAATAGTATAAGTACTTTTAAGTATAATAGCTATATTAATAAGATTAAAAGTATTATATAAATAGTCTTTATAAGAAGACCTTTTTATTATAAAATTAGTTAATTTTATATCTTTAAGTACTTTATTATATTATTAAATATAAACTATAAATAACTTATTAGCTAATTCTTATAATTAGTTTATTAATAATACTAGTAATTAGTTATAAAAAGCTTATTTATAACTTATTAATTCTTATATTATTATATTTAAATCTATTAATTATTAAACTAAGCCTTAACTAATAACTATTAGAACTTAATAATTATATTAATTAACTTAAATATATATTTTAGTTAAAGAACTAGATAGTATAGTATTAGAAGAGTTAATTTTATACCTTAGAAAATAACTATTATAACCTTAAGGGTTATATCTAAGACTAAAGGCTATAAATCTATAACCTTTATTACTAGACCTAAGGACTACTACTAGTAGACTACTATACTAAGCTATAACTACTATTAGTATAAACCTTATACCTACTAGTAGTTAGCTAACTAATCTCTACGCTTAGCTAGTTAATTTCTATACCTACTAACTAGTTAATCCTTATAACTAGCTAAATAATTAATATACTTAACTTAATCTCTATACTAGCTAGCTAGTTAGTTAGTTAGCTAGTTAGCTAGCTAATTCTTATATTTTATTAGTTAATTCTTATAGCTAGCTAGATAATTAATATATTTAAATAGTTATTACTAACTACTAGGTAGTAAATTATAAAGGAATTAGAGGAGTAAATAGAGGAGTATTATTAGTAAATTAACTAGTTAATATATAACTATTTAGGGATATACTAGTAATAAGGATATTACCTTTTTTTCCTTAGTTAAGGGGTACTTATTATATCTATATCTATAGAGTTACTAGTTCTAACTAAATAAGTATATACTATATATATATAACTATAAGTAGTTAGAATTTAGCTAGTACTAGCTAGTAAGAATTAAGCCTTTTATATACTATATATCTAACCTCTTTAAGTCTAATATTAATAATATAACTAATAACTAATTAATAAGTATAAGACCTTTAATAATATAACTTTTTTATTATTAATATTAAAATAGGAAAAACCTTATAAAAAAAGTACTTATTTTTATATATAAACTAAAGATAAAAGTAAATACCTTTTAACTTACTTAATTTATTATTAATAACTAATATTATAATATATACTTTATCTATAGCTTTAATAGTAATTATAGTAAAGAGGTAAAAGTTTATTTAGTAATATTACTATATATAATTTTAGAATTTTTTAGTATCTTATATTTATAAATAAAAACCCCTTAAAATTATAAAAAAATATATTATATAAGTATTTCTATAATTACTATAAAATATATTTTTCTATATTTATTAATATTTTATTTCTTAACTAAAAATATAATAAAATTTAAAAACTCTAAGTAAAGACTATATTACTTATAAAATATATTAAGGAAATACTTTTTAAGCTTTATAACTTAATAAAAAGATAAAGATTACTTTTTTTAAAAAAAAAAAAATTAAAGTAAAAGTTAATTTAATTAGATTTTAAAAATAATTTTACTATTTATACTTAGTACTCTATAAATAGTTAAAGTAAATGTATTTAGGTAGTACTAGTATAAACTGTGCGGAACTTTTGTTAATCCACTGTAGGGGCTAGCACGTCGAAGAATCAATGATCCATTTTATGTATGCAGCTCTCTTCCCACTTGTCATTCGAAGCTGCAGTGCCATCACCGAGATTGTACGTAGCCCTATAGTCTTCAACACAATCTGTACTGACTAGACTGTGAAACGGTATTCGGGATGACTATGACCCAACACCCATTTCTCATCCTCTGTAGCGTCGGCAAGTCTGTCATCTCGTTGACCCTCGTCCCTGGCTCTGTTCTCTCCTCGAAGATACAGTGTAGTCACTCCAACTATAAGGAACAGAAGGCAGGATCCCCCAAAGTTAACAAAATGTCCTTTCACATAACGAGGCGCGTCCGCGCCAAGGTACGTCCATGTCGCGATAATAGATCCGATGTTCCCCTCACCAACCGCATAAGCGCCCACTATGACTCGCACACTTGGCCCTGCCGAGTTGCTCACCACCCAAGCAAGTAGAATCGGCGAGCAGGAAAACGTCGCCGACGTCGTGAGGAACAAGGCGAAATAGCGAACAGCAGTTGATGGGACAAGAGCCAGCATGAGGAATCCAGCCATCGTCAAAGGCGACAGCAGAAGCAACACCATGCCGCGAGTTTGGCAACGATCTGATGCAAAGCATGCCGCTATGCAGATACATGCTGCAACAGTGTAAGGCGGTACCGTAAGCAATTGTGCCTTGGTAGACGTATAACCCATGGATTGAAGCAGAGAGGGCTTTTTTTTTCGAGCGGCAATGTTAGCTAGACCAGTCGCGTTGTCGACTTCGATATATGACAGTAGTAGAGTTTAGCACGTACCATGAAGAGTGATAATGATGTCATGGACAGTAGAGTCATCATGATCGCAAGTGACACCAGCTGCGTATTTGCATTCCATAGCGCTCTCTTCATGACAGGCAGACTCCATGCACCGAGATCTTTCCCCCCAACCATCATTTTATTTTCTTGGTCAATTCGTCTGATTGCAACTTCTTTTTCGGCGTCGGTGAGAAAGCTCGCCTCGGCCGCCGACGCTGGCATATACCAGTAGACGAGACCGGACACAATAATGGTCATTAAGCCCTCGACGAGAAATATCCAGCGCCAACGCTCAAACATGCCAAATTTTGGGACATTGCCCAAGGCGCTACCGAGGAGGCCGCCAAAAGCGCCTGCGACAGATCCACCAACGGCTTTAATTCCCCAGCGAGAGGCCATTTCATGTCTCCGATAGAATTGTGAATAGGTATAGAGGAGGCCTGGCTGAACGCCTAAGAAAGTCAACATTCGTCACCGTGAGCTCTTCCTTCCACTTGAATTAGAGTGAGCGAGGATGAAGAGAGGAGAGTGCACTAACCTGCCTCAAACATGCCAAGTAACAGTCGGCAGCCAAGGACACTTGGGTAACTGTGCGTAAACGATGTGCCAACAGTTGCCACACCAAAACCAAATGTAATCAAGCTAAGCCAAATACGAGGACCAAATTTCTGACACATGAGGTTTGCGGGTATCTCAAACACTATGTAAGTGACGAAGAAGAGAGCAAGCACAACATTGAAGCGGTCTCCCGAAAGATCAGTATTCTCCCTCAGGCCAAGCACCACGGCATTGCTCATATTGCTGCGGTCAATTGTAGACAAAATGTGCACAGCAATACCCAGTGGCAGGACTCGCTTGTCAAATTTGTGTCGGATAATTTTTTCAAGCCCAGATGGTCCAGACTCTATGCCTAGCTCCAAGGGTTGGGTGCCGACGTGTACATGTACATCACGAGCGCTTACGCCAGCTTTTATGGGTTGAATCTCCATTGTGCGGCTGTAAAAAAAATTCGTCGTACCGTTCTTTTGTATTTCTTCTTGCTGAAGACGAAACTTAAGTGCCAGTCGGGGCTACACTAAGGAGGAAGCCAAGTAATTCAGATCAAGTGTGGACTGAGAAGAGCGTTGTAATCGCAGATGAGGATTTGCAAAGGTGTGACTGAAATTGGTGCTCTCAAGGGTGGGTGAGCCAAGGCATGGGGGTGCCCAGTACAGGCAACACGGTACAATAATAAGTGAGTGGCCTTCACTACGGATTACAGATTAGCTTTTCTGGTTTTCTATGTAGTTTTCCGAATAAATAGTAACGGGACCTTTTGCGCCGCCTAATCTAAATTTCTCAAGCATTGTTCATCAATCTATTTTCATAGTCCCAAACCAGAGGCAAAGTCAAATTTGCGGCATACCACATCCCCCGCAATTCCATTTTCAGGGGTAGAAGTCCCTAACCTAACTCCCACCTAGTCCACAAAAGCCTTAAGATAGCTCAGGCACTTGCGTTTAGTCAAGATTACGTTAGGTACTGTAACGTTACACTACTCTGTATAAACGACGGATATTTGAATATAAAGATAAGGGAGTAGATATTATGTTATTCTTAAACTTATAGTATAAATTTCGCCTTTTTAATGTACTTATAGCACAATTCTTACAGACGTGAAAAGCTACTTGACGTGAAAAGATGAAGTGGTTTCCCGCAGCTTTAGTGAGCGGAGCGCTCTTGATTCCAGGTTAGACAGACGTTACTAATATGCTTTTTGTCTTAATTTAATAATCATATTCTAGTCCACGCGATTGTGGCTGTGCCTGAGATCCCTTTCAAAGTCTCTCCCGGTGTTTTCTCTCTTCAGAACCTGAATTCCATCCTACTCGACCCTCGATATGCAAACGCGACAGATTCTGAAGGCCAGACACTTGTGCCACCAACGCTATCAGAATTCGCCCATACTTTTCAGCAGGACCTTAAGACCACCCTCGGTTTACAAGTTCCGGTGGAGAGCAGCGAATCTGCTCTAGAGGGATCCATTTTCATCACATTGAGCAATAACACTACCAGATTCAGGGACGCTGCTGGAAGAGCCACATCTGAGGGCTATCAGCTAGAAATTGGCGAGGCCGTGACTATTTCTGGCGCAAGTCCGCTAGGAGCATGGTGGGGAACTCGTTCTGTACTCCAACTGGCAGTTCTTAATGAAAAACAGCTGAATTATGGTATTGCGACTGATTCTCCGGGATGGGCTAATCGTGGATTGATGGTATGTCTTTTGACAGTTGCTTTTGTGACCAAACATTACTAACAGCTGATAGCTCGATGCCGGTAGGCATTTCTATCCCCCAAGTTTCATTCAGGAATTGTGCTCCTACCTTTCTTTCTTTAAGCAAAATACACTCCAGCTTCACATGAGCGACAATTTGAACAACTACCCTCAACGCTATTCGAAGGAACGGACCCTGAGTCTTTACAGTGCATTTCGCCCTTGGTCCGACAACCCAGCCTTGGCGGGGCTGAGCCCTTTGAAGAATGAATCATACTCGAGACAAGACTTGGAAGACATGCAAAGGGCTTGTGCTGCTAGAGGAGTGACGATTGTGCCCGAAATTGAGGCCCCAGGGCATGCCCTTTCTATTGTCAAATGGAAGCCTCAGCTAGGACTCGAGGATTTGAGCATGCTCAACATTTCTCATCCCGAGACAATACCAGCTGTAAAGATGATCTGGTCCACATTATTACCCTGGTTTCACTCGAAGACGGTGCACATTGGTGCTGATGAATATGACAAAAGACATATTCGAGACTACGCCCGATTTGTCAACGAGATAGCAGAGCATATTCTCAGCGAGTCAGGGAAGAAAGTTCGAATTTGGGGTACATTTACTCCGTCACAGGGTTCTGACGTGTCGAAGAATGTGATGCAACAGCATTGGGCAAACTATGACGACAACGCCTATTGGGACTTCATCAAGAATGGTTATCAAGTCTTGAATGCTTACAACTATTTCTACATTGTCAACAAATGGTCGGCGACGTATATGCCACCCTTGTCCAAGTCCAAGGCGTTTACTGGCAGTCCCAGCCATGGTCAGTTTTCGCCCAACATTTTTGACGTCACCAATGTTACCAACAATCCGCCACGCAGTGACCCAAACGTGCATGGGCACTTGGTCTGCCTTTGGAATGATTGGGGTCCCAACGGCACAACTGTTCTTGAAGCGTTTCATGCTTTTCGCGATGCGTTGCCAGCCATGGCAGATAAGCAATGGGGAGGCAATTTGACGGAAGCTCAGTATGACAAAGTCATGGAGAGCTTGCAAGCTTCAGCCCCTGGTCAAAATTTGGAACGCAGAATCAAGTCCAAGACGAGCACTATACTGGATTACCGTTTTTTGGAATCCACAGATGGCCGAAACGAGGTAGAGGATTATTCAGGAAACAACTACCACGGCAAAATTCAAGGCCATGGCTGCCGAGCTATGAACAAATCCATGCTATTCTCAGGCGATTGTTGGATCGAGACACCGCTAGGCAGCAAAGGACGCGATTTTACATTAAGCTTCTCAGTGAAACCTCAACAGCATCAAGGGAAGCTTTTTGATGGTCCCGACTCAACACTGACATTTGATCATCAAAATCTTACAATGATCAGCGGCGGCATCTTCTACACGCTCAATTATACCTTGCCTCTTGATACTTGGACAGACGTCAATATTAGCCGGAAAAATGAGAGAACTTATCTTAGTGTATCGGGCGGCAAAAAAATGGAGTTTCTCACTGTCCTGGGCATATGGGGTCAAGGGTTTGTTTGGGCTCCAATGGCATTCGAAGCACCAGTTGCGAGTATTGGCTCAAAGTTTGTTGGTGAAATAGGGAAAGTCACTGTTATTGACAAGGCACTATAACCTCGAAGGCCTGTACGTGAAGCTCGCTCGTTACCCTCTTTGGAAACGTCTCTTGGTCTGTCTGGAAAAATGATTTGTCGTACTGTGCTCAAGTCGAGCCTGAGCGTGAATAGGTTTACGACGCCATTACTCGTCTATCTGCACCAATCTTGGCCAATACATGGTATTTCATACCCTTGAAAATCTAGCCCTCGTGCCTGAAGTATGGCCCGGTTACTTGGGAAAATGAGAGTGCGGAGGGCAGGTGGACCGGCCATGGTACTGATCAGATACCTCGAGTGTTTCTCACTAACAATGGTACAGTCTCTAGATGCGTAGACTACTTAAAGAAGAGGGAAAAAATGAGCTTCTAGTGCGTAGTGTCTAATTTAGCCCATGGCCCGGAAATGTTTATAGAGACAAAATGATGCCTTAATACGACACATAATTATTAAGTGTTCGGGACTAGACTTGTGTGAACGTCATAGACTACTATTGCTAACTCAGTCATACCCTACGGCAACTTTTTAAAGGAGATCAAGTACTCGAAGATTGAAGGATTCTTGAACTTCATTCGTGAAATTACAACTTCAACCTTCGATCGAGAACTCAATGTAACTAAACGTCTAACCTGAGCGGAAAATGTCAAGTGTAATCTCGACTATGGCCACACTGCTAACACATCAGAGACGGATCGAGTATACGTCAACAAAAGAGACAGCAATAGATTTCGTTGTTCATTCATTATGTGGTTTTCGGAATTCATGTATTCGACATTCTTCAAACAGAGATTCTATAATCTATATTAAAGAGATAGTTGAAAGATTCTGAGCATTGATCTATTGTTATAGCCTTTACTTCGTCTTTCCCCTTCAACATATCTGATAGCCTCAGTTCTTATGAACAATCAGCTTGGCTGCTTCATTCTGCGCAAAGGAATTAAACAAGAGCTCAAACTTGCCATAGCGGACACCGAGAACAAGACCACTATTTCGGTTAACTAATTTGGCTCCAGAGACATCAAATAAAGAAGTATTTTGTGCTTTGTCGACGATGCTTTGAGACGTAGAAGAATCCAACGGCTGGTTGATGTTACCACCAAATGGGAGTATATACCATTGATCACTGCCGCCAGGGGAGCCATAACCGTTTCTGCCGTTCGCATCATACAGTTTCTGCGGAGGCCCGAGCGCAACAGTAGCTCCAATCTTGCGCTGGAGGGCAGGAGTAGCGCCGAGCGCTTGGAGGTATTGGGTTGTTCCGTTCAATTTGACCGTGTGGCGCAGGCGATAGAATCCGCTGATATATTGTGGATTGTGCGTGTCCTTGACGGGCTCTAGATACCATTGGTTCACCGATCCAATATCCAAGGCTGATGTTCCGACGCTGATCTTGTATTCCACATCTGATTTGATGGCATTTCCACTGGCGTCCCTAGGAGCGCGATATGCACTGTAAGCGCTCTGGTTTGTGTTGTGGGTGACCTGCGTGATCGTATCTATAGAACCATAGAGATCTGAAATGATGGAATAGGTTACTGAACCAACGTTCTGGTTTGTGAGACTGCCAGTATCGATCACAGATGTATAGGCAAGGTGGCGCCCAACCTCAGCAGGGTGCCCGCCAACAGGCACCTAGTTATCAGGCTTTCCCAGGTCATCATTCTCATACACGTAATTGTCGTAGCCAACGGATCTGTACCTGTCCGAGTACACATTGTAGGTAAAAGCGGCTTCCGAAAGTGTCCGAGTTGGCACGTATAAACGACCGGTCACAGTGTCTTTGAAGATGTGGTAGTTGCTCACAGGCGAATACGACGCCAGAACTCCGTATCTGTCGGTTGAATTGACAACAAGGTTCGAAGCACCTGGTCCGACGGTGATGGTGCGATTCAGTGCGGGGTCAAGGTACGATACCGTTGAAACCAGCTGACCGGTCTTGGCAAGCCGTAGAACTTTCGCAGTTGTATCGACAACATACTCGGTTTCACTCCCATCAAAAAATTTGAAGTTTCCTCCACGGGCAAATGGCGTCGCCTGGTACTTGACACGTTTGCCGTCAGCGCCGGTGCCCTCATAAGCAATATAGTCGGAGTCAGGGACGTAGATGAGCTGCAGCCCCAAAGGATCCCCGACTGTGCCATCAATTCCACCGATACCTGGCTGATCCCACCGACCCTTATAATATTTGCGCCACGTCGAGGGGGCGAGGCCATTCTGTAGCGGGGCGCGGGCCAGGTGATTTGCTGTGGCTATGGTTGCAAAGCTCTTCTTCTCTCGAATTTGGCTATTATACAAGGCGTATGCGTAGCCGTGGATGTAATCGATATAGAATCGTGTGCCAGATAGGCCATAACTGAATGTTGTGTTTGGAAATAGAGCCTCAGTAACGGTCTGATTGGGCTGTAGGCGATCAGTAAGAATTTGATCGACAATCTCCCAAGACGTTCCTTGGTCCGAAGACTTGGCCAGCATGACGCGGTTAGTGTGCTTGCCAGTGCGTATTCTGCTGTTCTGGTCTTCCCCAGAGAATACCCAGGGGTTAAACTGGTATTCATCATTGACAATACCCAGCCAAGCCTTTGAGTCTGGGTCGATCCAGACGCCAACGATATCGCAGTGGTCGTCCTGGTACAGAGACGGGATTGGGTTGATAGACCGTTTGTTTAGCTGGTAGCACATTGACCCGGTCTTATTCCAGTACGAGTTATACTTCCTCGTAGGTGTTTTCGAGCTAAACGTGTTCACAAGCTCGCCAAAGTCATCTCCGGTGACAGTTTTTGTGAATGAAGTGCCATCGTCATATGCAGCATAGGAAGCTACCGACGTGATGAAGTGAAAGTTGCCATCCACCCCTACAAAGGACGATGCTGCAATGTCGGCTAGTAGTTCAGAGCTGAATTTCTTCGAGCTAGTCAATTCGTATGTAGGAAAAGATGCAGTGGCCGACGCAAGAGAAATGTTGGCGGTCAATTGTGCGACCATCAGCAGACAGCCTAGTTTCGATTGGTGAGACATTTAAACAGTCAGTAGCTGTGGGTATTAGACGAGACGTAAAATGTAAGTGCAAATACAAATGCAAAATATAGGTTCAATATGCTAATAGCAAAATTGAGTAACCTAGAGCTGCCAGAGATGCTCTCACTAGTAGTTGAGGAAAGACTTATTTATAACCTCAATTCGCTTAACGAGTCGCGGAGATACAGCACTTTATAGTATCTAGTACCGCTACTACTTGTTTAACTAGACTCTTTCTAAGATAACATTACTCTACAAGGGTTAAATCGCTATCTCGGAGTTGGCTAGCCGTCTTTCGATAGAGAACCCGTAGTCATATGTATAACCCCTGATTCTCCGTTAGCCTTCCCGGTTTGTTTCCCGGTTCGTAGGCCGTCGGATAAATACTAGTAAACACCCGCAGGCTAGCGAGCCCCACCTAGTAATATAGTTGAACTCTGTATCATCACGATCAATGCTGGTGATAAGTAAAAGCCGATGATCCGAGAGACCCATATCTACTGTAACGGTAGTGAAATTAATGTTCACGTCGGTACAGCTACGGTCGCAGCTGACCTCCAGCCTCGGGACATGATCACTATTTCTGCTAGCTATCATTCGGCTTGCACGACTTATTGGCCTATCTCACACTCAACTTAGGCCCGCCTTGGAAAATAGCACGCTAATGAATTAGCTATTATACCCGAAGTGTCCCGCTAATATAGGCCTGATTTCGAGAGGAAGTCTTAGTATTACAGTGCCTCCAGGTAATACCGAGCAGCATTGTATGGGGGATTGGTGGCGATTTGCTCAGAATTACCTTATACCCACTATAGGAATTATCGTGAGAGTATAAGTCGTGGGTAGAGACATCGGCTTTATACAATCTCTTATTAAGAGAAACTCCCCCTAACTTAGCTAGGAGTTTCTTTTAAGTATAGTACCTCTATAATAAGGGTGTAATCAGTGCTGTATTATTATATAAAAATTAGTCATTTTTATAAAAAAGACTATAGCTTTTCTTCTCAGACTTCCCGAGAGTTACTCTCGGAATCAAGCCTAGGAGGCCAAGTCTTATTATAATGCGAATACAACGTTACGTTTATACTACCAACGGCACTATTTCTATACGAAGCCGACCCTTGCCACGTGGAGATTTACTGTCGGAACTTATTATATCGCTAGTATCTAATAGAGGATAGGTAGCCCTAATAGCGGAGTAGTATAATTATTACTAAAGGAGAAATAATAAAAAAAACCTAAAGTATCTACTATTATTTATAAAACTATTAAACTAGTTAATAATACTAATAAGAATATAGTCTTTTTAAAAAATATTATATATATATAATAATTATTAACTTCTAATTAAAAGTTCTATATAATAATAAAAGTATAATACTAATTAAAAACTTAAATAATTAATAATATAATTATATATTAATTTATTAAAGGTTTTATATTAAATAAAAATATTATTAAAAACTAAAGAAAATTATATAAGATTTTTAATTTTAAAGTATAGTACCCTATAAAAGGTTAGTTATTAAAGCCATTTTTATACTAAAACACATACTTTTTAAATATCTATATTATATTATATTATTACTCTAAAATCCTATATTAAATCTAGTAAATAGAAAATTAACTAATACTTAGTATATTAAAAAATCTAGTATATAGTTAAATATCCCTTATAATTAGAAAATTTAGAAGTAAAGAAAAAGTTAACTTTTTTTTTATAGTAGACTTATAGGGTATTATAGTAGATAAGAATTTTTTAAAAATTATTACTTTAACTTTAAGAAACTACCCTACTTTAAAGAGAAGTATTAACTATATATACTCTTAGAGTAAAATATATAATAAGTAATTCTCTATTTACTAGAATTTATTTAGAATTTTAGAGTAATTCTAGAATATAATATAGATATTAAAAAAGTATATATTTTAGTATAAAAAGAGCTTTAGTAACTAACCTTTTATACCCTACTATATATAATAAAAATTAAATATAAAAAAGTAAAAAGGTTATTTTTAAAGAATTATAAAAAAATATAACTTTTTTATATTAGTTTTTATAAATAAATCTTAAAAGTAATTAAATTAAACTAATATAATTTTTTTATATAATAATTAAAAAAATTAAATAATTATAAAATAATAATAAAATTAAATAAAAAATTCTTTTTTTTAATTTAAAAATAAATATTTAAACCTTAAATAATAAAAATAAAATAAAAATTCTTTTTATAAATTTTAAATTATAGTTTTTTAATTTCTTTTTAATAATAAACTTAAATCTTAATAAAGCTAATAAATTAGCTTAGTTTTATATTAAAGCTTAATTTATTTCTTTTAATAGTTTTTTTTAATAACTTTTTTTAATAGTTTTTTTTAATTATTTTTATATACTTAGTTATTTATTTTTAATAATTTATAAGGCTTATTTTTTATTAATAACTTTAAAGTTAATATAAGTTTTTAATTATATTACTTAAGTTCTAATTTAGAAAGAGTATTATTATTTATATAGAGCTATTTTATTATTTATATAGAGTTATATATAGATAACTAATAAATTTTAAGGTATCTTACTTTATAAGTAAATTATATATAAATTAGAAGTATCTTTTAAAATAATACTATATTTTATTTCTTTCTATATATCTACTATAACTACCTACTACTACTACTACTATCTCTTATAAAGGCTCTTAATACTCGCTAATTTACTTAAAAAACGCATTTTTACTATTTTTAATTATTATATATATATTAGAGCTAGAATAATAAAAAATCTAGCTATTTAGGTAATCCTTTTTAGGTATATAATATTTTATGTGTATATATACTAAAAGAGAGGTACTACGCTACTATAGGTAGAATGTGGGACACGTGACTCTTCGTGAATAGTAAAATAACTCCGCGTGAATAGTAATACTCTTAAGAAAAGGTATAAAGCTTAATATATAATAATAATAACTTATACTTAGTATTATATACTAGTAATAATTAGTTTATTTAAGATAAATAATATTAAAAGTAGGGCTCTTATAAGAACTTCTTATAAACTACTAATACTAGTAATATAATTAAAACTACTAAAATAGTTAAAATAGTACTAAGAAGTTATTAAAACTAATAAAGTAATAATATTAGATAATATCTTATTTTATAATATATAAAAGAAGAATTTTAAAATAAATAAAGTTTTTTCTAAATAATATTATATCTCTTTTTCTTTATTAATAATAATAGTTTTTTTAACTTAAAAATAAAATAATAAGGTTAATAATATAATCTCTTTTTTTATATTTTTTATTAATATTTTTATTTTTATATATTAATTAATAATTACTATAAAAGAAATTAGATTTTTTTTAAAGATAATAATATATAAGGCTTTTATTAATTATAAAGGTATTATACTTTTTTTAATAATTAAAATAGTTTAATAAATATAGTTTTTAATACTTTTATTTTCTTTTTACTTATTTTAAGTACTAAAAAGTATTTATTATAAAGAAAACTCTAATTTCTTTAATTTTAAAATTAATATATATATTAAAAATATAAGAATAAATTATAAATACTAAGGCTTAAATTAAATATATTATTAAATAATACTAGTTTATTTATATATATAAACTATTAGAGAATATTAGTATTTTAATTTTTAATAATCTTTAAGACTTAATTATTCTTTTTAGTATTTTAGCTTAAAGTAATAGTAATTTTAATTTCTTTTTTAAAATCTTATAAAATCTATTTATTTTAAATAATTAAAGCCTTTTTTAGTTTATTAACTATCTAATCTTTCTTAAAAAAAAGCTTATTAAAAGATTATAAAATATTAAAAGACTTAAGATAATACTAATAAAGTAATTAAAAAAAGATATTATTAAAAGTTTTATATTTTTATAATTATAACTTTATTATTTAATTTTTTTTTAGCTTTTATTTAAAAGGTTTTATTATCTTAAATTTAGTTAAAAAGCTTTTAAAGCTAGTAAAATTTAAATAGTTTATTAGCTTAGAATCTTATATACTTTAACTAGTATTTAATATAATTATAATAATTTACTTAAATTCTTAATATTTTTTTTATTTATTATAATTTAATATATTAAGGTTTAAAATTATAAGGTTTTTTTATTATAATTATTTTAAATTTAAGAGACTTATTATATTATTAATTTTATCTTTTAAAGGTATTTAAAAAATAAATATTAATAAATATTTATTTATAATTAGAAATTAAAGTATAATATATTTCTTATTTTCTAAAAATAAATAAATATAAACTCTTAAAGACTTTTAATTAATATTAAGTTTAATTAAATACTATACTAATATCCTTAATTATTTTTAAAAAATATACTAATTTAGTTATTTAAAAGCTTTTTATTTAATTTATATAAAACTAAGTTATTAAATATAAATTATTTAGTTAGTTTTAAAAAGTAAAGTTTATTTAAACTATTACTAATAAACCTAAGCTAGTAAATTTCTAAAAACTCTTTTTAATCTTTAACTTATTAGTTAATATATAATATAAAATATTTACTTAAATATTTTTATTTATAACTTAAGTTATATATAATTTATTTTAATTTATTTATTATAACTTAAAGAAGTTTAAATTATAAAGTTTTATTATAAAAATTAGTTTAAGATTATTTATTAATAACTTTATTAACTTAATTAATTTCTTTTTTTTTATATTTTATATATTAATTTTAATAAGATATTACTAATATAGTTTTATAATAATAATATAATATTATAAAGTACTAAATAATTATAATATTATTTATTTCTTTAATTATTAACTTTTAAGATAAATATAAAGAAATTATAAAGAAAATATATATTAATAAGTTATTATTAAAATATTAAAATTATTATTTTTATTCTTAAGCCTTTTCTTTTTATAATAAAATTAAAGATTTATAAAGTTTTTAAATACTAAAAGTTATAAATTAATTTAGTAAGCTCTTTAGTTATTACTTTATTAATCTAAATAATAAGTATTAATTAAAAGTTATTAACTATCTCCTTTTCTAAAGGTAGAATAGTTAATTTAGCTATTATAAATAATAGGTTCTAAGATTAAAGATTCTTAAGTAATATTAAGAACTAGCTAGGCTAGGAGGTTAAGGTCTAAATACTAGTAGCCTATCTTTTAATTATAAATTATTATAGCTCTAGTTTATTCTTAATAATTTTAAGACTAAGGCCTAAGTTCTAATTAATTATCTTATTAGTTTACTAATAGTAAGAGAAATAGATTTAGATAGTATTATAGTATTTCTTAGGTAATAGTAGGATAGTAATTATAGCTTATCTAAGTTAAAGGTTAATAAGATAGTAATTATAGTATTTTCTTATTTCTTTTCTCTTAAAGTCTTATACCTTCTAGGCTTATAACCTATAGTAATTACTAATAGGTATATAAAATTAAGAGTATTAGTAAAAGATATAGAAGAAAGAGATTATATTATTAACCTTATTATTTTATTTTCTAGCTAAGAAAATTATTATTATTTATAAAGAAAAAAGAATATAATATTATTTAGAAAAAACTTTACTTATTCTAAAATTCCTCCTTTATATATTATAAAATAAGGTATTAACTAATATTATTACTTTATTAGCTTTAATAGCTTTTTAGTACTATTTTAACTATTTTAATAGTTTTAACTATACTACTAGTATTAGTAGCTTATAAAGAGTCCCTATAAGAGCTCTACTTTTAATAATTTTATTAGAGCTAATAAGTAAAATATAAAAAAGGAAAAAAATACTTAAGTTATTAAACTTATTAGTAAATAATTTTAAGCTAGTTTTTATAATAAAGTCTTATAATTTAAACCTCTTTAAACTATAATAAATAAATTAAAATAAACTATATATAACTTAAATTGTAAATAAAAATCTTTAAGTAAATATCTTATATTATATATTAACTAATAAGTTAAAGATTAAGAAGATACTTTTAAAAACTTATTAACTTAAGCTTATAAATAATAGCTTAAATAAGCTTATTTACTTAAAGCTAATTAAGTAATTTATATTTAATAGTTTAACTTTATATAAAGTAAGTAAAAAACTTTTAAAAGACTAAATTAATATATTTTTTAAAAATAATTAAAAAAAAAGTATTATCTTTTATTAAAATTAATATTTATTAAAAGCCTTAAAGAATTTATATTTACTTACTTTAAGAAAATAAAAAATATTTTCTTTTTTAATATTATAAATATAAATAAATACTTATTAATTCTTATTTTTTAAATACTTTTAAGAGAGAAATTTAATAATATAATAAGTCTTTTAAATTAAGAATAATTATAATAAAAACGTCTTATATCTTTAAAATATAAAATAATAAGTTTTAATAAATAGCTATAAAGTTTAAATTTTAAATAAATTATTATAATAATATTAAATATTAATTAAAATAAATAAAGTTTTAAGTTAATAAACTATTTAAACTTTAATAGTTTTAAAAGCTTTTTAACTAAATTAAAAATAATAAGATCTTTAGAATAAAAGCTAAAAAGATTATTAAATAATAAATTAATAATTATTAAAATATTAAATACTTAATAATAACTTTTTTTAACTACTTAAGAGATTACCTTAATAATAATATCTTAAATCTTCTAATATTTTATAACCTCTTAATAAGCTTTTATTATAAAAGATTAAGTAATTTATAAATTAAAAAATACTTTAATTACTTAAGAAATAATAATCTTAAAAGAGCTTAAATAAAAGATTAAAACTATTATAATTATAAGTTAAAGTACTAATAAAGATAATTAAGTTCTAAGTATTATTAAAGATTAAAAGAATATTATTCTTAAGTAGTTTATATATATAAATAAACTAGTATTATTTAATAATATATTTAAATTAAGCTTTATTATTAATAACTCTTTATTATACCTTTAATATATATATTAGCTTTAAAACTAAGGAAATTAAACTTTATTTTATAATAAATATATTCTAATACTTAAGTTAATTAAAAAGAAGATAATATTATTAAAAACTATATTTATTAAAACCTTTTAATTATTATAAAAAAATATAATATACTTATAATTAATAAAGGCCTTATATATAACTATCTTTAAAAAATCCTTAATCCCTTTTATTCTAAATAAACTAGTTATTATTAATATATAAAGTAAAGTTTATAATATTATTATTATATATTAAACTATATACTTAACCTTAGTTAAAACTTAAGTATTATAATTAAAGGCTTAAGTTAACTTTAAAGCTACTTATAAAGAAAGAGTCTTATAAATCTTTAAAGAATAAATAACTAAATATATTAAGATACTTAAGAAAGCTATTAAAGAATAAGTTATTAAAGAGAAAGCTATAAGAGAAAAGGATAAGTTAAGTATAAATATAAAGCTAAATTAATTTATTAGCTTTAATATAAACTAGGCTTATTATTAAGAAAGAATAAGTTAATTAAGGCTTAGGGTTTAAAGAGAAAATCTTTATTTTATATTTTATTATTTAATATTTAATTATTTACTTTAAGTTAAAAAGAATAAAAGGATTTTTTATATTATATTAGTTAAATTTAACTACCTCTAGGGTTTACCTATAAGAATTAGTATAAAAGGATAATATCCTTCTATAGTTTTTAAAAATAACTTTTTTATCTTTTTTATATCTAATTTTTATTATTTACCTTATAATTAAAAGCCTTATATAATTTCCCTTAGTCTTTAATAATATCTTTATTTAATATAAAACCTTTAATAATTTAATAAATAATAATATTATTAATTATTTAAGCCTTTATTTAATATTATATTTTTCTAACTTTATAAACTTTTTAATTAGAAGTTAATAAATACTTTATAAATATATAATACTTTTAAAAAGATTATATTTTAAATAATATTATAAACTAGTTTAATAACCTTATAAATAATAATAAATACTTTATATATTTTAATTATTTTCTTTTTTAATAATAATTATAATAAAGATTATAATAAAAAGAAATCTTAGTTAATAATTAAAATATCCTTAAATATTAGTTAAAAGTATTAAAAAGTTATTATAATAAAAGTTTAAAAAAAGGTTATTAAGGGAGTTAATAAGCTTAATAAAATATAAGGATTTAAAAATAGTTTATTTTAAGTTATAAGAATTATTAGACTTTATAATTATAAAAAGGTTTTATTATTAAATTAAGATATAAATAAAAAAATAATAAGTAAATAACTTATAATTATATTTTAAATTAAAAGAAGATTATAAATAAAATATTATAAGAATAAATAAGAATTAAAGTAGTCTTTTACTAATAAAATATTAAAACTAGTAATTCTAAGATTAGTACTTATAAAAGGAAGTTTAACTTATTATAAAGAAAAGTAAATAATTATATAACTATAATATTAATTATAAAAGACTTACTTTTAATCTAGTTAAGTAAAATACTATTAATATAATTAAAGTATTATAATTAAGAATATAGTTAAATTACTTTATAATATAAGAGTATTAAATAAATAGTTTATAAATAAAGTTTTTATTTAAAGAAATAAAGTATAGGTTAAGTAAATAAGGAATTAAGATAAGAATTAAAGTATTTTTAACTAAAAAAAAAAAAACTATAAAATATAAGATTAATAAGCTAAAAAAAGCTTAGACTTTAAAAAGTTAAATATAAAGTATCTTAAATTATTATACTTTCTAAGAAATAGATTATTCTTAACTTAGGCTTTTTAAAAAACTCTTTTAAGGTATTTAAATACCTTTAATTTAGATAATAATTATATTACTTTATAATATTAGAATATTAAGTAAATAGCTTATAAAAATACCCTAATTAGAGAAGAATATTAAGAATAAATAGAAAATAAGGATTAAAGTAAAGCCTAATAAAAATAATTAAAAGTAAAAGATTATAAACTTAGTAATTAATATAAAAAAAAGACTTTATAATATTTATAATAAATAAACTTCTTTTTTTTTAATAAATAATAAACTAATTAAAAATTACTTAATCTTTTAAAAAAATATTATTTTTATTTTATATTATTTTAACTATTTTATACCTTAAAACTCTTAATTATAATATTATTTATATTATTTAATAATATAAAAATATTAAAAAGTTATAAAAAAAGTCTTTTATTATAATAAAAGACTTAATTACTTTTAGTAATAATTTAATTAATATAATTAAAAATTAAGATTTTAAGAATATAAGAATTAATAATTAAAAGAAAAAAGAGAAAAGGAGGACTTTAATAAAAAGAAAGAAAATAAAAAAATATATTATAAAAAGAAATAATAAAAAAAATTAAAAATAAAAACTTTATTAATCTTAACTCTAACTTCTTTAAATTAGCTAATAATAAGGATTTTTTAATAACCTTAATATATATTAATCTTTAATTAAAGACTATCTTTAAGAAAAAGTTTAATAAAAATAATATTATAAAGTTCTTAAAAAGGTTTAATAAATAACTAAATATAAAGAAAATCTTAAATATATATTAACTAAATAAGTTAATAAATATAACTTAACTTTACTTAATAAAAGAGATTAAGTTAATTATATTTTAATATAATTAAAAAAAAGTTAAGAAATATTTAATAAAATATTACTTTAAATATAATACTAAAAAATAATATAATCTTTAGATTAAACTATTAAAATATAATAAATAACTATTAGTTAATAATTATTATATTATTAATAAATAACTTATTAGGTATAAGTATTTTTATAAATTATTAAATAAGAAGTTTCTTATATTTAATAGGTAATTAGAATATTTATAGTTTATAATACTATTATTTATTTATTAAAGTATAATAAAATAATATAATATTAATATTATATACTTTAATAAGTTAATATATAAAGATATATATTAATAAGTTTTTTACTTTATTAAAGTCTAAATTTAATTTATATAAAATAAGTAATATAAAAAAGCTATTAATTAGAAGATTCTAATAAAAGTAAAAGGAGAATCTTTAAAGAAAGTTAAAAATATAAGGCTTATTTCTAAATAAGATATTAAACCTACTATTAACTTAGTTAAGTAATATAAGCTTTTAAAAAAAATAAAAAGTCTAATAATTTATATCTTTAAAAACTAGAATAATAACTAAAAGACTTTTATTTAATAAAATAATAAAATATTAAAAGATAAAAATAAAGCTTTAATAAAGATTAATAATATAAAGATAAAAGAAAATTAAAATATTAAAAAATAAAAGGTTTATATTATTATAATAAAGATTAATAAAAAATAAGTTTACTAATATTATTTTAAATAAAAATATTTTTTTATTATTTATAACTTTATAAATATAAATATTATAATATATTTTTATACTTATAATTTAAATATATATATACTCTTTTTTAAATTTAAAAATAAATACTTTATTTTACTTTAGTTATTATATTAATTTTAAAGTAAATAGGCTATTTAAAAGCTTATTATCTTATAAACTTTAAAGGTATTAAGATCTAAGTTTATAAAATAAATAATAACTTTATAAGAAGTATTTAAACTAGAATTAATTCTTAAAACTTAAAAATAAGAGAAAATAAACTATACTTAACCTTATTTACTAAAAGGTTAGAAAATACTAATACTTAAGGTAAAGCCTAATAGTTCTAAAGCTTATATTATTTATCTTAATAATAAGGACTAGTTAAAACCCTTAATTACTAATATAGTAAATATTAAATTATATTTTAAAAAGTAATTTAAGATATTTAATAATCTATTAAAGAAAAATAACCTATTTACTAAGTCTTAGAATCTTAAATCTATAATTATATAAAAAGTTAGCTTTTCTCTTAGTATAAATAAAAACCTAAAAAATAAAATTAAATTTAATACTAGTAATTTATAATAATAAGTTATAAATAATACTAGTAATTTATAATAATAAGTTATAAATAATATTATATTAAAAAAGATAAGTATAATAGTAAAAGAAGTTATATAATATAACTTAAAAATTAGATATTTACTTACTTAAAGGGTTTTAAATATAATAAAAGGGATTTAAAGAATAAAAGTAATTTTAGTAATTCTTATAAGCTTAAAGGCTAAGAAAAAACTAACTATTACTAACTTATATATTAAAAAGTAAAAAGCTTTTAAATATATTTTTTATAATATTATATTAATAATAAATATTAGTATAGTTTTAATTAAAAAGTATATTACTTAAGAGTAAAAATATAAATAATCTACTTTAATAAAAAAGGGAGAGTATTTAGTAATTATAGATAAAGTAAGAGACTTAATAAGTATAAAAATTATCTTTATAAGTATAAAACCTTTAATTACTAACTTAAGTAATAAAAGAATTATTAATTAAAAAGTTAAGTAAGAAAATATATATATATATTATATTTTTAATATTAAATATATTATAATTACCTAATAATCTTTATCTTTTATTTATATTAAAGTAAATACCCTTAAGTACTTACTAGTAAAAATATTTATAAATTCTAATATAGAAAAGAATATTATAAGTTAAGAATTAGTTATTAAGTATAAGATTATTATAAAACCCTAATAAGCTATATTTATATTTTATTTTAATAAATAAATAATTATAATTAGATTTATACTTTTATAATTATACTTTTAAAATACTTTTATTTAGTAAAGAATTTATATAACTAATAAACTAGTATTTATAGACTTTATTTTAAGAATATTTTTTATTAAATTTACTTAAATTATATTTAAATATTTTAAAGATTAAGAGAGTATAAAGTTATAAGTATAGTTTAATAATACTAAAATAATAACTCTTATAATAAAGTTAATAGCTTAAGAAGTTATTAATAAATTACTTAAGTTTAGATAATAGTTATTATAAATATAAATTATAATTATTAATTAAAAGCTTATATAAAAAGAAAATATATTAAAAAGAGAATTTAAAAAAGAGGATATAATTTTAAAATTAAAAAAAGATAATAAAAAAAAGGTTAAAAAGATTTTATATTAGATTATTATAAGAGAAAAAGTTATAATAAATAAGAAATATATAATTATAAATATATAAAAGTAATTAAAAAATAAAATTAAACTCTTTACTTTTTATAAAAAGAAAAAGGTAAAAATAAAATTATTAAATATATTTAATAACTTTATATTAAAAGGTAATTTAAAATAAAAAAAGAAATAAAAGTTATTTATAAATATATTAAACTTTTAATAAGTAAATTCTTAAAAATTAAAAAAGACTTTTAAATATATAAAAAAAGGTTATAAAGTATTAAAAAATAAATTAGTAATTTAACTAAAAATAAATAAAAAATATTCTTTATAATATTTTATAATAAAAAAGCTATATTAGCTTAAACCTTTAAAGAGAGTAGTTAACTTAATTTTAATATAGTATCTCTATAAAAGCTAAAAGTTATTAATTATAAGTCCTAATAAATAAAGTTAATCTTAATTCTAAAGAGGATTTTATAAAGGTTATTTAACTATTTAAAATAAAACTAAAAATAAGAGTTTTAGAGAAAAGCTATAGTTTATATAAGAATTTAATATTCTTAGTTATTAAGTTAAATAAAGGTTTATAATTAATTAATTTAGTAATATATATTAATATAATATTAATTAAAAATATAAATATTTCTTTAATTTATAAAGAGATTATTAAAGACTTTATAATATATAAAATCTTATTATTATTAAACTTCTTTTTTAATTATAATTAAATACCTTTAACTCTTAGAAGTTAAGATTTAATAACTTTCTTTAGTTTAATTAGCTTATTAAGAATATATATATTTCTTTAAGGTATTATTAACTTAATTATATTATTTCTATATATAATAATATAAATACTAATAGAACTTATATTAGAGATTTACTATTTTTATTTAAATAATATTATTATATAAAATTCTAATAATATATATAATAATAAAAAAGTATTTTTAAAGATTAAATATTATATAATAAAGTATATTTAAAACCTTAATAAAGTCTTAATTAATATTAAATTAGTAAATTATATAATATCTAATAAAAAAAGCTATTAATATTAAAAAAAAATAATAATTATAAGGTTTTTTTATAATATATTTAGTTATAATCTTATAAAATATAAAGTCTTAAAGATTTAAAAGTAAAAAAAGTATTATAATATTTAAAAAGTATATAGTTTTTTAAATATAATAGTTAATTATAAACTTATAATTAGTAATTATTTATATATTATTAAACCTTTAATATAACTTTTAAGGAAAAATATAAGTTTTAAATAAAGAGGATTATAAAAAAAGGTAATAAAAAAGTTAAAAAAAAGATTTATTATAACCTTAATCCTAATTATCTTAAGTTATAAATAAAATATAAAAGTAATTTTTTTTAAATAAATATTTTATTATTTAAATATAAGATAATATTAATATAAATAATTAAGAAAAGAAGAATATTTATATAATTTAAAAGTAATATTTAAATTATTATAAAAGTAAAATATAATTAAATAAAGTATAAAGTTAAAAGATTATTATATATATTTTAATAATTATATAGTTATATTTATAATATTAGTTTTATCTTAAAAATAAATATATTAGTCTTAAAATAATAAATTAATAATAAAATAAATAATATTATAAAAATACTAATTATAAAATAGTTAAGTTATATTTAATTATTTAATTTTATAGTTTTATATATATTTAGTAAAAAGAATTTAATAATAAATATATTATTTTAAAAACTAAGAAGACTATTTAATCTTTTAAAAATAAAATATTAAAAAGATTTAAAAGAGTTTATTAACCTAATACTAAATTCTATATATAATAATATTTTACTTTTTAAATTAAGATATAATAATAAAAGTTAATTAATAATAATATTTTTAATAATAATTTAATATTTAAAAAAGATAGTTTTTAATTAAAAGTATAAGTTTAAAAATAATATAAATTAATAGTTTTTTTATAAAAAAAGCTTATACTAGAAAGTTCTAAAAAGGCCTAAGTTACTTTTATTAGTTAATAATTTAGAAGTTAAAAAGATAATAATTAAAAAAGCTTATAATTCTTTTAAATATAAAAGATCTTAAATTATAAATAAATAAATTAAAATCTAATATTTTTAATTAAAAATAAATAAAGATATATAAACTATTATTTAAACTTATAAATTATATTATAAATAAACTATTATATATAAAATAAAGATTATATAATATATAAAACTTATAAGACTTATAAAAAAATATACTGTAATTTATAATATATATTTAATAATAAAAAATATAAGTTTCTTATAAAAACTAAGTATAATCTTATTAACTAAATAAAAGTAATATTTATTAAAAATTATAATTTAGTTATTATATTTAGATTTATTAAAAAGTTATTAAATAAATATAATATATTTATAAAAGTAATTATTAATAGTAGATTAAAGTTTAAGAGTAAGTTTTTAATTATATTATATAATTAAAAATATAAGTATATAATAATTTTAAAATATAATCTAAAAGTAAATAAAATAATAAAAATAAAATATTATAATATAATATTTATTATAATTAAGATAATTAAGCTTAATATAATAACCTAGTAATATTTAATAAATATAGTTTTACTTATAAATTAAATATTAATATAAGTATTATATAAAAAATCCTTTTATTAGCTATTATTTAATTAATACCTAATCTTACTAATAGAGTTAATAACTTTAATCTAAAGGTTAATAAGTTAAGATAATATTTAAGACTAATACTCTTTATTTAAAGCTAAGATAAAAGTTCTTTTAAAGTATTATAAAGATATTAAGATTATATACTAAAAAGTCTTTAAGTTCTAAAAGTAATTAATAATTTAAATAAACTAATAAAATAAATTTTAATTATAAAAGAGCTTAATACTAATAAGTATATTAGTTTTAATATATAATATAATTTAAAATAATAACTTATTTTAAAATATAAAAATAAAATTATATTAATAAAATCTTTATAAGATAATAAAATATAATAAAAAGATAAAAGTATATTATTTTATAATCTTAAATAAAATTAACTTATTTAAAATATATATTATTAATTAGTTAAAGGTATTTTAAAAGAATAAAGTAAAATAATAATTTTATAAAGAAGATAATAATTAAATAAATCCCTTAAAAGATAACTCTAAAAGTAATAATAAAAGTAATAAATATATCTTAAATAATAATAAAAGAGTTTTTAATCTAAATAAATTATAAAATAATAAATTATAATATTATAATTTATAATATAAAAAACTATAAAAAAGGCTATAAAAAGCTAGCTTTAAAATAAAAGGACTTATTATAAATATATTTATAATATAAAATAAAATTATTAATTAATATAAAATTATAATTTAAACTATAAATTTTTAGTTTTTATAAAAAAACTTATAAAAAAAATAATAATAAAATAAAAAAATAAAAACTAAAAGTATTAATTATTATTATTAAAAGAAAATATATAATAAAAAGCCCTAATTATAAATAAGATAATTATTCTTTTATATTTTATTTTTATTTTCTTTATTTATAAGAAATTATACTTAATTTATTAAAAAAAAGCTTCTATTATTATTTAATAATTCTTAGCTTATTTATAGTCTTTAAGAATAATTAATAATAAAGTTAAAGAGTAAATTATTAGTTTAATTAAATAAAATAAAGAGGACTTAGCTAAATACTAATAACTTAATCTTTATATAAACTATATTTATTATCTTTTAGACTCTTTAAAGGCTTTTAGTATTTAAGGTATAATTACTAGTTATATTATTAATTAATAGTTTATTAAATATAGTTTTTATATAATTTACTAAGAATACTTAAAATAAAAATATAGTCTTAAAAGGGGTATAAAATATAAAAATACCTTAAAATAATATTTAATATAAAAGTAATTAAGTAATAAAAGTAAAATTAAAGGTTTTAATAACTATATATCTAGATTAAGAGTATCTTTTACTTATTAATATAATTAAATACTATTTTAAAAATAAGGCCTAAAAAGATCTTAGTCTTAATAAGAAAATATATACTTTATATCTTAAAAAAAATATATTTAATAATTATCTTTAAAAATACCTAATTAGCTAAATAAAATTACTTTTAGAATTATATTATTAATACCTAGTCTTTTAATATAACTAGGTAAAATATAAACTTAAAGTAAAGTAAAGTTTTATATATATTATAATCTTTATTTTTAATAATAAAAAAAATAAAGTTAAATATAATTTAAATTATAAGTTATATAAGAGATTAAAAGTTATAAAATACTTATATAAAAAATCTAAAGTTTATTAAGATAATATTAATTATTTATTATTTATTATAAATAATAATATTAATTAAAGCTTTTTATATTAGGTATAATATTAAAAAAAGTATAAATATTAAGAAGTTTCTAATTAAGTATTTTAAGGGTCTTAAATTTAATTATAAGACTTAGGAGATAATTAAGTAAGGAGGTATTAAGGTAATTAATAATATAAAAAGACTTACTTAGGTAAGTTAATTAAGAGGATAAAAAGAAAAAAAGAAAAAAAAAGAAAAGAATTATTAAAAAAAGAAGATATAAAAAAAAGTATATTAACTATTTAAATTATAAAAAATATATTATAATTTTATATATATTTATTATAATAAAGTTATTAGCTAGTATAGACTAGTAACTTTATATACTTAGTTTATTAAATTAGTTAATAATTATATTATTTATATAAATTATATTCTTTATCTCTTTTTTTTTTCTTATATCCTTTTAAAGCTTTTTATATTTTACCTTTATTACTTAAAACTCCTAATCTTAGTCTTAAAAGTTATTATCTTTAAGCCTATTATTACCTTAATACCCTTAAGATCTTTTCTATTTTTATTAATTAAGTAAAGAATTTATCTTTATATACTTTATTTTATTTTATTTATATTTTATAGCTTAATCTATAATTTATTATTTTATTATATTTATTTTCTTTTTTTTTATATATTAAGAAATATTTATTTAATTTTTAATTTTTAATTTTATAATATAAATATTCTTATTATTTTTTTTTTCCTTTTTATTAATATAATTATAGTATTTTTTTTTAACATTAAAAAAAAATA